>VDFB02322855.1:0-65723 GCA_007258455.2 Sequoia sempervirens
CACCAAGTTTTTTGCTTTCTTTCACCCTAATCGGTTCCTCTTTAGTGAATGAATAAAACCATAAGTAATGATGAGTTGGCTATTTGTGAGAGTAATCTTATTGCAAATGATTGCAATTCAGGTGTTTCACCTCCATGGTTCCACCACCACTCTATAGGGTCTTTCATTGCTTGCATATCATATAAAGCTTCCACAGAAGAAAAATCACCATGCCCACGTGAAAATTTATCCCATTGACTCCTCATAATTGAAGCATCCTCACCTCGGACATAAATCTTTTTTATTGCAGCCCAAAATCCCATCATTACCTCTCTATCCTCATATGGAGCCCTCTTATTGGTCACTTGTATATTATGCCATTTAGAATTTAAGGCATAGGCAGCACTGAAGGGGTGTGTTAAGTTTGTTCCATCTTCCATGTAACTTTTCTTCTATCAAAGGATAAAGAGAAAGATCTTTTGCATCTGTTATTTTCTTGACTCTATCACACATGGAATCTATTTCTTCATAAATTTTCCCTAAACATGGCTTGTTTGAATCTGCAAATTTGATCACCTCACACATGGGCTTAATAAAGTCCACAACAAATTTAACATCAGCCAAACATGGTCATCGAGTGTTGAAAAATGAGGTGTTTTCTTAGCTTCATACTCTGTAAAACTATTGTTGTTCTAAGTAAGTCTTTTCTTTGTTACATAAATTCTTTGTGGATGATTATCTTGATTAATTCATTTTACTATTGTAGAATGTAGAGAGAATTATTTAGAAGAACTAGACAGGATAATAGAAGGATCACACAAGATATACCATGGAGAAACCCTTTCGGGAAAAAACTCCACCAAGAATTATTCTATTATTCAAACTCTAAATTACAATAGCTCCAATTCTTGCTTGAGAATGCTTCTTTTGTCTTTCACAATCTTCTTCACACCTGCAATAACAACTCCCACAACTCTATTCAACTTGAATGAGATATATAGACAATATGCAACCTTGTAATCTCCAAATGGTGATAATTACAATGGATAATCTCAAGCCCTTGAAAAGGTACGCCATATTCCTTCAAGTAGAGTTATTCAGTGAAGACTAAAGCTTACAACATGTGCATCATGCATTTGGGTGTCCCAAACTGAAGCTACAACTTCTCCTTCACTTCGGTGATAATTCCAAAGCTCTTCCTCAAAGTTGGTGCCCTTAAGTAAAGCTACTTAACTAAGCCTTTATAAATATCTTATCATGCATGAGAGGTAAATCCAATAAAGCATCTTGGGAGCCCAAGATGGCTTCAAGTGCTTTATAGTTAATTGAAACATTTACTCAACACCATTCCCAAAGAATGGTCATCCCTTGTTAACTGGAGGTAGTCCCTGTTATCTGTCATACAACTCAATGTTATTAGCCATGCATTACAAGTTAACTGAAGCTAACTACATGCAACTCAAAATAACCAACATGTATGCAACATGCACTTGCATGCAACTAAAGATAACTGAACTGAACTGAACTGAATTGAACTAAACTAAACCGATCAACCGAATCAATCAACCAACTAATCTCGAATCAATCTTTAATCAACTTCAAGCATGCAAACATCAAATCCTAACTCCTAGTATCTTTACATGCATTCATAAGTGTTAACTGTTACTCCGTATAGTTAACTGAACACAAGGTGAGTTTCACCTTACCATGTGAGTGTCCCATGTGTCCCTATTATTTAGGAACTCAATATGGATGCCCTCACATGCTTCTTACATTTATAATTAATTACAAATGTCAATAATCACGATTATTTCATCAAATATTAATCTCATCCTAATCTTAGTGTTATTGAACACATTCCAAGAATCTAGGAGATACATGAAATAATTAATGTTTAGGATTTGCAATTGAATGGCAACCTATTTCCAACATTCTCCCATTTGACATTATACATTGAAATTATTCTAAACAAGGAATAATAAAACAAGCACAAGTCTCAAGGCCAATGGCCTTCTTGCACCAACTAATCAATCCATGCTAACTTCAAATGCAACCTGCATAATCATGAAGCTTCCAAGCAAATGATTAAAACCAAGAGAACTTATCTGTATGGTTTCATAAGATAATCTGTAACATTAATTAAAGTGTTAACTTTCTCAATTAATACCTTCCCATTATCAACCAAACCATTACCTTTCCCAAGTCTCTATATCCAAACCACCTCTTTGGAGGCATGCTAAACCACCAAGTGTGTTGAACTCACATTCAACCAAGGTGTAGACTCCTTGGTATTTTCTATTGAAAAACTTTTCTCACAAGTAACCATTCCAACAAATGTGTTCTTACCATGAGATAATTCCAGCCTCTACCTATTTCTCCAAGTATCCATGAGGACCTCAGAATAAACCAATCCATGCCAAACTCCAAATGCAACACAACACTTTCATGAAGGAATCAAGCAAATGATTAATGTACCCAAAACTTAAGAGAACTACACAAGATCATTGGCCAATAAAGCTCCAATCATGAATCAAGGACGTAGACATCCATGATCTAACTGCACGTATTAGCGTACTTATTCTTCCAGCTCAGCACTTTCTTGGAAGACATAAATTGAAGATAGCCGTTGGCTATTCAATTTACATTCATTGTCTTGTATTCATCTCATGGCCGACATAAAAGAAATCGATTTGATCTTTTATTAGGCTGACTATTATTAAAGGACATTCATGATTTATCATAAGGTGGCCGACCTCTTGTGAAGAGGTGTGAACATTCACCAAGGCCGACATATGTTATTGAGGCTGACCTATCTTATATTGTTTATATTGAGGCCGACATTATTGAATTGTATTTGATATTTATCTTGGCCGACTTTATGAGATGAGTAGGTGCGATCTCCCTAACCTGTATATATATACCCCCTGGTTCATCCATTGAAATCAGCTAGCAGAGTTCGGTTATGTATGTGAGTTTAATATATTACAGTCCGAACTACTACACAGTGCGAACTTCACACAAGAGCAAACTTCATACAGTGCGTACCATCCAGTGCAGATTATCATCAAGGGTGAATCTCTGTCAGGCGCAATATGCCAAGGGTGCATTATCAAGTGCGTATTCGGCCTAGTGCAAGTTCGATTCCAGTCAGGGCAAACATCAAGAAAGCTCGAATTATTCCTTCATTCAAGTGCGAATCCCTTCAAGAGCAGATTGCGAATCTCTCTAAGTGCAGATTTAGATTACAAGGAAGAGCAGATTATCATCTGTTATTGCATCTGGAGTTGATGCTGGATATTGGCCTTGTGTTCGGCCTCATTGTAAAGTGAATTATTGCCATTGTTCATCAAATATAAGAGAGATCTTTGTTGCTGGGTTTTTCTCCCTCAAGAGGAGGGTTTTCCCAGGGTACATGCTGTGTTATCTTGTCTGATTTTGAATTATTTTCCTGTACATTTAATCTGTTCACCTAAATTCAACATTCACCAACCATCTCCTCTTAGAGATCACATGCATCATAACATACTTATACATCCTAGTCTCAAGAGCACGTAATATGCCAAACTCTAAATGCATATCAAGAGTGCAAACCATGACATCCATAACAAATATACCTCTTAAACCAAGAAACCATTTCTAATCATCACATGGAGATAACCTACTAATGAGATGCATCCAAGTCATCGCCAACAACTCCCACTCAACGGATACCAGTCACACATGGCATCGCGGACTACCATCCTTCACGAAGATTACTCAAAACATGAAAGAGTTATCACAGTAATAATAATAAATAACCAATGCATCACATGGCTATTTAGGACTCCTCTCAGAGAAGAATTAACCTCTTTCGTTTCTTACAATCCTTCTTCATGTCCCTGCTTCCCACGCTCCAACACTACACCTTACTTCGTCCTTTGAATTACCCTCTCCTTGTTTCCTTAGGCTCTTTCTAGCCACTTTACAAACAAGGCATTCTCCTTAGATTTCTCCTCATCTCTTCTCGATAGAGAGTAGGAATGTTGTCCATCTTTGGATCTACACCATTACCACTAATTGCAACAATTAGATTTTCCCAAGAATTTGGTAACAAACAAAGTAATAAAATGCACTTATCCTCATCCTCTAGCTTTACATCTACAGATGCTAACTGACTGAGAATTAAATTGAAAGCATTCAAATGTTGTGCAACTGAATCACCATCTTCATTTTCAATGAATATAATTGCCTTTTCAGATACAACTTATTGGTGAGACTCTTAGTTTGATAAATATCCCCTATTTTTCCATAATTATATGCACTACTTCCATTGAACATTCAAAAGAATAGCATCGCTAGCGACATAACCTTTTATTGTTCTCTTGCCTTTTTATCTAACTTAGGCCAATCTTCATCTAAAATAGTTGTAGGTTTCTTTGTCTAATTATTAACCACTAACCATTGATTTCTTTCTTCAAGAAGATCTTCCATTTTTAATTTCCGCATTTCATAGTTAGAACCATTGAACCTTTCAATATCTAACCTTGAATTCATATTGTAACAAAACTTAATTCAACCAGCAAAATACAAAGCTCCACCAAGCCAAAACCTCCAATCTTTTCTACCCAACCTCAGCTCTGATACCAAATGTTGAAAAATGAGGTGTTTTCTTAGCTTAATACTCTGTAAAACTTCAATATTGCTGTTCTAAGTAAGTCTTTTCTTTGTTACATATATTCTTTGTGGATGATTATCTTGATTAATCCATTTTACTGTTGTAGAATGTAGAGAGAATTATTTAGAAGAACTAGATAGGATAATAGAAGGATCACACAAGATATACCATGGAGAAACCCTTTCGGGAAAAAATCCACCAAGAATTATTCTGTTATTCAAACTCTAAATTACAATAGCTCCAATTCTTGCTTGAGAATGCTTCTTCTGTCTTTTCCAATCTTCTTCACACCTGCAATAACAATTATCAAAACTCTATTCAACTTGAATGAGATATAGAGCCAATATACAACATTGTAATTTCCAAATGGTGATCATTACAATGCATAAGCTCAAGCCCTTGAAAAGGTACCATATTCCTTCAAGTAGAGTTATTCAGTGAAGACTAAAGCTTACAACATGTGCATCATGCATTTGGGTGTCCCAAACTGAAGCTACAACTTCTCCTTCACTTCGGTGATAATTCCAAAGCTCTTCCTCAAAGTTGGGGCCCAGTAAAGCTACTTAACTGAGCCTTCAGAAATATCTTATCATGCATTAGAGGTAAATCCAATAAAGCATCTTGGGCACCCAAGTTGGCTTCAAGTGTTTTATAGTTAACTGAAACATTTACTCAACACCATTCCCAAAGAATGGTCATCCCTTGTTAACTGGAGGTAGTCCCTATTATCTGTCATACAACTCAATGTTATTAGCCATGCATTACAAGTTAACTGAAGCTAACTACATGCAACTCAAAATAACCAACATGTATGCAACATGCACTTGCATGCAACTGGACATAACTGAACCACAACTGAACTGAACTGATTCTGAACTGAACTGAACTGAATTGAACTTAACTGAACTTCAAGCATGCAAACATCAAATCCTAACTCCTAGGATCTTTACATGCATTCAGAAGTGTTAACTGTTACTCTATATAGTTAACTGAACACAAGGTGAGTTTCACCTTACCATGTGAGTGTCCCATGTGTCCCTATTATTTAGGAACTCAATAGGGACGCCCTCACATGCTTCTTACATTTAGAATTAATTACAAATGTCAATAATCATGATTATTTCACCAAATATTAATCTCACAATAATCTTAGTGTTGTTGAACACATTCCAAGAATCAAGGAGATACATGAAATAATTAATGTTTAGGATTTGCAATTTAATGGCAACCTATTTCCAACATCGAGGACCATACCTCTCACCTCAACTACAGTATTTGATGTAGATTGTCTCCAAGCTACCCATGCATCACTAACTATTGTGGAACACAAAGCTCCTTTGACTTCACAAAGACGGTCAAGAAGAATAAAATAAGAAGCAAACCGTGTATCAGCAAGTTTGAGAAGTTCCACCTTGGCAAATTTTCGATAAATGGCTTGTTTGTGGTGATGGTTACATATGAACATTTGTATTTTTCTATACTTTTCTATGAGATCTAAAATCCATTGGAACTTGCAAATATCTTTGAGTGCATTATTCAACAAATGCACACAACATGGTGTCCAAAATATATGTTTATACTTTTTTTGCACCAACGTGCCTACTGCTTTACAAATAGTGTCAACATTTGTAACAATTTGGACTACATGTAATGCTCTCACCTCCTCAATGCTGTCACATAGCTGGTTAAGAAGAAACTCTGCATTTTTTTCTTTCCCTAAACAATCTATTGCCTTCAAAAAATAAGGCCCTTTATTGCATGTCACCATGATATTAAGTAGTGGACGATTTCTAGCACTTGTCCACCCATTTGTTGATGTTCAAGGCAGCGTTGGGCATCTACTTCCAGCCTAGTCCGATCTATGAAGGGCAATTTAAATTATAGCCTAACGGCTATTTAAATTGCAAGTCGAATGCTTATGAAGAGACACGAATTAAATGATGTTTTATTTAATTGTTATTTATATTGAGGCCGACATCCATAGGCGTGAATCCATGAAGAGATGTGATTCTTTGAGGCCGATTTCATGAGTATTGGAGTCATGACTTTTGGTGGAGGCCGACATGAAGGTTAGAAGGGATGCGTCCCTTCCATTCATATGTATATATATACATTGCTCTCCATTGTATTGATTATTCGTTGTTCATTATATTCAATATTGACATTCTATCATTCTCAATTCGAGCTCAAGCAATTGCAGATTTGTTCAAGTTCAGATTGATATCATTGAAGGTGGTTGATATAGTTATCAAGAGTTTGTATTGCCTTCAAGTGATCTTATATCACTTTGATGCTGAGTTCGGCCTCATTGTTTGGCTTCATTGTAAAGAAGTTCATTCATTGATATTGTTGCTGGGTTTTTCTCCCTCAAGTGGAGGGTTTTCCCAGGGTATATGCTGTGTTTATGTGTCTGATTTTGAGTTAAATTCTGCTTATATAATCTGATCATAAAAACTAACACCATCCATCACAATAATGCATCCTTTTGTAGCCCACACTCTTTTCATTGGTGCAATTTGTTGCTCTAATTGAAATGTTTCTTTATCAATTAGAGTAGTGTGAATCTTTTCATACCCAAGTGGTTTATACCCAATTGGTCCATTACTGATAGCTTGGACTATCTCTCCATAGAAAGGTGTGCGAGCAACATTAAATAGTATTCCATTTGCATAAAAGAAACGTGCAATCGCGACATCAATCGCTTCTCGACCTTGTACATCAAATAATCTTCCAATGGGGTTTGAGCTAACAATGTGTGGTCTCTTGTGAGAACATTCTGCTAATACATCTCTAGAAGACACATCCACCTCTACCTCTCTATTTTGATTTTGAGTTGTAGCAGTTGCCCCTAACATTGAAGCATGAGAGATCAAGTTAGAAAATTTTCCATGAGCCCTTTCTTGATCCCTCACAACATCATATCGCCCTCACAACATCATATCGTCGTACCTCATTTGGACAAGGACCAACACCATTTCTAGGTATGTGAACGAAATGAGCTCTCACCCTCATGTAAGTACCTTGCCATGACATTTGACAAAACTTACATTTGATTGTGATTGTTCCACCTAAACTCTTCGGCCCCATAACACAATCACAATACTTCCACAATGGGTACAAGCATTGTTTTCCCCCACTTGACATTCTACACAAAAAAAAATAAAATTATTAGCAGCATACTGAATATCCATATCACTTTATTTAAATTATTATTGGAAAATTTCAGTTCATTTATTTCAAAAAGAGACACCTTGGTGTTCCATAAAGAAATGTGGCTTTGGGTTAGCAAATTTGGGATAAGAAATGTTTTTGATGCAATGGCAGGCACTTAAAGAAAAACATTGCTTTGTTTGCCTTAGCAAATTAGATACTGACACTCGCATTATTATTTTGGAAGGTAATTTGGATAAAAATTCACAGAATGCAGGCTATGTCCTTTTGATGTTTTACAATTTCTATGAAGGAAAAGTATGTACACAATCATAGACATAATATTTTTAACATCCAAGTTTCTCTTTCATATTTTACTTATTCATTTGGCACTTATTTGAAACAATAATTGCAATCAAAATCTCCTTTCAGAGCTGGAAAGAATTTGAGGAGCTATGTGAACGTTTTCGCTTGCTTGTAAAAATGCCTTTGCTGAAATCTGATAGGTACCTTTGCTGAAAATAAAAATGCCTTTGCTGAAATGCCTGGCAATCTGGCACTGTTTCAACCACAAAATTCCGCCTCAGAAGAGCCAGCCTGGTTTTAAAATGGCGCTTGATTATCTTGATAGTTCAAATTGGTTGCACCTCATTCACAACCTCTCCTGTGCCCCATGTAGTGCTCAGTTTATATTGTTCCAAGAGTGCAGAAGTAGTGGCATAGGTGAAACTGAAAGTGTTTGTTTTACCTTTTAGCTTTGACGGTTTTTTTTTTTAAAATAAGGCTTTTAAGTCAGGAGACGCTGCTATTGGTGGCGGGAGATCTCCGAAGACACTGGGAGATGTCTGCCCGCGTCCCCTACAGACGGGGGTGTCTCTGGGCACGTCCCTGGTACCAGAGACACGTTTCGATCCCCGAGATGTGTCCCGGGGGGGCAGAGACGTGTCTCCTGATAACCCTGATTTTCGGGCTTGAGCAAAAGTCTGGATTCTATTTCAATATGAATATTTTAAGGACAACACTACAGCCAGCAAATGGGATGATAGCAAGCATTATATCCCTATGGTTTAAGAAGGTAGAAAAAATCCTAGTAACCTTGGACAGTAATTGCAGTATTTGTGATATTATGTCAATTTTTGTGGGGTTAGTTTAGCTTACACCCTTTGAAGCTTTTTTCTTCGAGTACTTTTGCTTTTTAGCCTTTTGGAAGCATCAACTTTATACTTTATTGTCAACTTCATACCTGTCACATTTCATGTGAACAGATCCACTCTCTTGGATACATGCCAAAGGTTGAAAGTAAACACCCGGCACATGGTTTTTTGTTTTGGGACCTCTCCTCACCTAAATGGCCATAATGTGAAGGCTATTAAACTCTTCCCAACAAAGATCTAGATTAATTGGTTTCCAGTTCTGAACTTCCATCACTTTAAATCACAACTTATAGAAGATTCTTTGGCCTGAAGTAAGGGTAGGCTTGATGTAAACTCACATAAGTATCACTGTCATACTTCCAGTGAAAATGTGGCTGCATAGGCAATGGTGTTATATTTCGCATGCATTACATACATTTACCACTTACATATATTCCACATTTTGTGAAGTCTTAATCCTCAACCACATAGTCTTAGCAGCACTCCATAGTCTTTTCCTATTTTTAACTGACGACTTTTGCATTTTGAGCCTACTCAGCCTGAGCAACAATACTAATTTGTATTTGTTATTTTAACAAGTCTGGGCCTATTGTCATTAAATTGAACGGCAACTCTAGGTTTTCCACACCCTTGTGTTTCTCCAGTGGAACAACAGAATTTGGCAGCAAGTGAAATGTGAGTATTTATTGTTGGCAAATTTCAGCACACTTTATAGCTTCATTGTATAATTTGAAATTCGATAAGTATGTCTTGGGTCGATCTTTAAGACAGTATGATACTTGGCCAACAAACTGCACCACATCAATGACGCCGGTTTGCTATGTAAACAAACTGCACCACATCAATGACGCCGGTTTGCTATGTAGACATACATAGCACAGCTGCATAGTTGATGTTGTGTATCATGTCGCCAGTCATCCTACTCCAGTCTCTAAGTATTGTAAACGACAAAGATCTCTATACCCTAGTTCATGTTAACTGCTGCTAAAATTAGTTGACTCACTGCATCTAAGAGAATTCAAGTGGGATTTTAGGTTTTTAGTGAAGAATTATATTATGATGTATTTTAGGTTGTCTTATAATTTATTAGTTGGTTTATAGGTATTTTCAAAACAAGGTGGGAAAATCAATGTTAAAAATCTACTGCCAAACCTTCCTTCTCCATTTGCATGGCTGCTTAGCTTGAGGACCAGAAATATAATTCGTACAATAGTTTTACAAATGATATTACCATATTGACACTGTTTAATTTTGATTTAGAAATACCTGTAGTTGTATCGTTCTTTAGCATGCAACTTCTTTCATGGTTCTATTGGATTTTGCCAAGTTCAGAAGTTAGCATAAGGTAGAGTTTGTTCAACTTAGTTTGTATTTGCATGCACATTTGGTTTCTATTGGTTACCTCTGTGCTTTAGAAAATGCATTTAATTTGCCATTGTTTCTGACATATGGGCATTATTAGAAAAAATGCATTAGGTAACCTGTGATATTAGCAGAAGAAAATGTACTCAGTCATCTACACCCATACTTATAAATTATTTGAAAGCTATAAGTTTCGTTAGAAACTTTTAGCCAATTGGCAAATTTAGGTCTAACAAAGAATATGAAAATTCAACTCCGGTAAAGAACATCCCACAAAAATTTCGTCCCTACTATCGGATCTTTTACGGTAAAAACTGAAGAATGGTCTCTAAAACAAGAGGGCTTTTAAGAGAAACTACATAGAACAAAATTTCAACTATCAATCAGTGATCTGAGGTTAAAAAGTATTAGCTAGACGATAGCCAAACGAAAATCACTAGCTAAAACAACATATTTCTGATGCTCAAGCTAAATAACAAATTATAAAAAACAAAGAATTTGATTAAATGCAGACTTACATTAGTTCAAGAATAAGATTACAGTACAGAATACTCGTCAAATTTGAATGGCCTTTCTCTTAGGTTTTTGAGGTGGCCTGGCACAGAATACTCATCAAATTTGAATGACCTTTCTCTTAGGTTTTTGAGGTGGCCTACGATCCCAAAAATAACCAAGTCCATGTCCAAAGCCGTATCCAATGCCAATCCCGCAGCCTGCTCCAAATCCAATTACTAATTTGAGATGATTCCATGGGTCGTCTGAAATCCCAACTCCCCCAATTAAGCCCACTCCAAGCCCAACACCACAACCAACACCAACTGCACCTCCAGGCCCAAAATCCATGCTCTTCACTTTCTGAATCCACGACTTCTCTCTTGTAGTCTTCTTCAAAAAGGGAATTTCATAACCATGTTTCTCCTCCTCACCATTCCACATGTCTTTGAGGGTTTTAACATAACCTTTTCCTTCATCCTCCTTCTTGCCTTTCCACAAGCTTTCAACGGCTTCAATGTGTGGTTTCAGATCGAACTCTGAAGGAGGTGGTGTCTCTGGCTTTTTGTTGAAAGGATTCATTGAAACCTCTGTGTCGATACCTCAAAAAAAATTGAAATTGACTAGCTGTGCTCATTAACATAAACCCTTCTCAGCGAGGAAGCAGAACCTTTTATCCTATAGGAGGGTTTTACTCGGACATTATCCTTGTGTTGATTTAACAAAATTTCGATTTCTACAGTTTTAGATGCTATTCTGTCTTTTATAAACATATAGTTGGCGGAAACAATGCTACCAAGTAAATTGATCTGTATTTAAATTTAAATGCTTTTAACTCAACCAAGCTTACAAACAAACTTTTATAAAACTTGAAACAAATTAGTAAAATCTAAATGCTGTCACCAAGAATTTAAATTTGATTAAATTTACAAATAATGTGTTCTAAAAAGTTAAAAAGTAATGTTTTACTCATCATTTTAATTTAATATTTTACTAGCACTTGTATCTAAAGGAGGTTTAAGGAGTACACCGATATAAAACTATATGTATGTTAATATGTTAGAGAGTATGTGTTTGTGCATGCATGCACAACAAGATCTAGTTGCATACAAATTTAAAACAAAAAACAACGGAAATGGAAATAGAATGTTCCTATTCATTTGTCAAATCAATATTTATCTAGCCTTTACGTGATAAGTGAGATTTTGGAGGCTTTTATCTGATATTTTAAAGGCTTTTACCATTAAATGACAATTGGTTTACTATTAAGTGGCATCTAAAACTTGTTTTCCAATGACTCAATAGTGGTTTGTAGGCATGAGACTTGTTTTAGGCTCAAATCTCACACTATATGTAGCTTATCGACTAATTATAAATTTACATAAATGTGTGTATTTAAAAATAAGCTTTAATATTAACATATTGAAAATGGACTGTGGGCGAGATTTTGCAAGCAAGAGCAGAGCATAGGTAGAAAAAGAAGAAAGAGGTGAGGAAAGATAGAGAGATCATCGATATGAAGAAAGATCTAAAGGTTGGAACAATTGGAAGCAAATTAATCCCTTAGCCATTAGAGCCAATAGCATTGCTTTAGGCTCAAGGTCATTGGCCAAGGTAGGCCCTTGAACCAAAAGGAGTATTATCAATAAAAGGGAAGGAACAATTAGAAAAGAGGAAGGGAAACCCTAGCTATCGAGACAAATGGATCCCAAAATCCGAAAGCATAAAAAAAGTTGTCAATTGTGGCTCGATACAACAAAGAAAAGCCAGAAACAACAAGGTGATTATCATAAACTCAAAGGAACTATAAACAACCAAGGAGTGATTAAAGGAACAAACTTTTTTCACAAAATGGGTGAGACTTGTCGACAAGGACAAGAGTACAAAAGTGATGGGTAAAAAAATAGGGTTTGGAGATAAAAATCAAATCGCTACCCAAAGGGTTTTTCTTGATTGAATGTAAATCAATAGAGGTAAAAGAAGTGATCCTTAATGGAGGTCCATTAATGATGGATGGATTATGGTCTTATAGGAAGGATTTGAATCCAAACTTTAATCCATTAACTCACAAAATTGGTAAAACTCCAATGTGGGTAAGACTCTACAATTTGCCTTTTGAATATTGGAATGAAGAATCCTTGAAAAATGATTGGAGATGCTTTGGGGAACTACATCAAAGTAGACAAAAAATTATATAATGAAGAGTTTGAAATGTATGCCAAAATATGTGTAGAAATGGATCTAAATTCAACCCACTAGGAAGAACAGGAAATAATCACGAAAATGGGAAGATGAAAACAAAAGGTAGAATTTGACATATCTCCAACTATATGTGGAAAATTTATGGAGAGAGGACACTCGATAACCAATAGTAGCAAATGTGTGAACACTAATACAAAAGGAGTAAAAGAATTAGGGCCAAGTGCTCAGAGGGAGTTACCACCATGAAAACTAGGGTTTCTCTAAAAAAAGGATTGGAAGCAATCAAAAGGAACTTGAGGAGGCGTAGGAAACCCCGCTCAATACAACAATGGAAGGTATTTACAATCAAATAATTGATGAGGATTCTACAAATTTGGAGGTGGCATGTGAATGTTCTAGTATTACAAGCAAGAATAGGTCTGAAACAAAAAAACCCAGAACAAAAGTGGAAATAAGAAACCATGCTAAAGATAATAAACCTTATCTAAATCAAGGTTTGGAGGATGAAGAGATTAGAGAGTGAAGTTTTCTACTCCTCGAGATCATAGAAAAAGAAAAAAAGTATGAAAATTCTCCAAAGACCACAACAAAGCTTGGGATCATCCAAATTGAATCAACAAAGGAATCCCTTGATTTTGGAGAAGGAAAGAAGAAAGGGGGGAAATCAAATGAAGAAAAGTTGAGTTAAGATAGAGATGCCAAAGGACATATGAAAGTAAGTAGCATGTTGAGATTTGAGAAGGGAAAAACCCTTCCCAAAGAGCCATGAAGATCTCTTCAAGGAATGTTAGGGGCTTAAACATCCCTAACAAGAAGCACTTGGTCAAGCGCCAAATGGAACTTTCAAATGCAAACATACACATGATCTTGAAAACTAAATTGATTAGTGAAGAGTTAGAGTGCATGAAAATGAATTTGAAATCTCGCAATGTAGAAATGATGCAATTCAAGGTTACCTCTAGAGGAATAGCCATGTTTTGGAAACTCTAATCAGTCATAGAGAAACTTGCAAAAAATAAACATTGGCTAGGTTGCAAGGTAAGGAGTATAAAAGATCCCTTTGCCTATTGAAATGGGAATATGTTAATTTCTTTAAGTTATTTATTTACAAAGCTTCTAATGGTATGAAAGATCACACCCTTACCCTTCAAGTTATAAATCCTTTCCTCTTGCACCTATGACTTATTAATTTTCTATTAATTTAGGATATTTTGTTGTAAGTTCATATTAGATTAGCATAGTATAAGTTAGTGACAAAATTCTGGGTCTAGAACTATATTCCATAAAATTTATGAGTGTTACTTTATGAAGATATGTTATGTTTTTTCATTAGTCACATAATTTTCTTCTCTTGCTAGGTTATTTTACATTGGATTATGTGGGTGTAGTGTAGAAAAATGTACACCTTTACATTTTGACACTATGTTTGGGTCCCTTAATTAAATTGGACTTAATTAGGCTTCTAATTGACCAAATTATGCATTCCAAAGCCTTATTATACCCTTTTTTGAAAGGGAAATTGACATTAAATGAATTCCAATTGATATTAAATTAATTACCTTGGAAATTGAGTGTCTTGGATTTAGCTTCTAGGACCCATTCGCCCAAGGGAAAATGGGTCCTCCTTAAGTGCCAGGTCCCTATTTTTAATATGTTTTTGGTAGCCTTTTAATGCTTCAAATTCAAGTTTCAAATGTCAACTTGTGGAATCTAATTTTTGGGAAATTAGATAAACACCTATAAATACAAGGTCTTTTTATCAATTCAAATGTAACATGCATGATCAAGATTTCACAAGAGAAAATATTGTTGTCAAGAGCGTTGATGATCAGATTTATCATTCATCTACAACAACAAATCAAGATCATATCATCATGTCAAATTTATGTGTGTTCATGTTATGCTTTGGAGCTAACAAGATGATGCGGGTTTCAAGCATTCAAGTAAGCATTCAAGCATCAAATAAAGCTATCATTCAAGCCAATTCAAGTGAGATCCAATCCTCTGAGAGGCGTGTTAGACTTCAGTCCTCTAAGGGAAGCCGCTAAAGGTTTGGTGAGTTGTGACATAGACTTGTTCATTCATCAATCCTTGTCATTTATTATTATCTTTCATTATCAAGGTTTAATTACCAAAACTAGGTTTGACCAAGGAAAACCCCTATTCACCAAAAACAAACAATTTTCCCTCTCTTTGTGCATACAAATTTGCAGGTGAGGAAGGATTGAAGATTGATCAAAAGTGTAATTTTGTAAAGTTGTCAAAGTTGTCAAGCCATGGAAACTCACTTACATAATTTATTTTTTACTTTTCGATGGTGGAATCTGAAGGAACCGAGAGTGTAGATCCAAGATCGAAGGACTATAAAATTAGATTTTGAAACCCTAAGCTCAAAGACTCATTCACCCTAGGGTGAACCTATCCCAACAGGACACTCATCAACCCTTTTTGGTGATTGGTACACATCATCTTACATTTCTCAGATCTTTCAAAAGATTGTAGTTTATATTTATGTTATGCTTTAAATCCCCATTTCAAGTTTCACATTGCATAATTGAGTTCATTTGGTATTTTATTTTTATCTCCTCAAACTGTATTTCAGTCATATTTGTCATTTTTTTGTCATAAGGGAAACAACAAATCCCCTAATAGGGTTGACTCACCTTTTGGTTGAAAGTCAATCCTATCTTTGGGAGATACCTTTTCCTAATGAAATTAAAAAAAAAGTAGGTGTGCTAGGTCATCATTTCATTTTGGTGAACCCTATTTTCCTACACATTACTTTTCTTTGTTTCATTACGGCGAACCTAACATTCTTGCACTTAAAGCTTTTTTATTTGGATATCTTTCAAACCCTAGATCACGGATTTTGCATTAGTTTGCATTGCATCTCATTTAGGGTTTTCAAAATTGTATTAGTTTCTATTTCATTTAGGGTTTTAAAGTTGCATTTTTCATTGTTTAAAACTTCAAAAAATAAAAAAATTGGCATACATATTGTATTCATTCCACATAATAGCCTGCATATTAGTGTTTTTCATTCATTTGCATAAAAAAAAAAAAAAAAAACAAAATTGCATCTAGAAAGTTTTCATTTTGCTTGTCATTTGTCATCAAATTGCATTTGCATTTCATCATAATTTTTTGGAAATTTGTAACTAAAAGTGTCTATTTAAAACTTGAATCAATGACCTTAATATCAACTTAGAAACTTATAATTTAATTTTTCAACTCATGTGCAAGGACCCATTCGCCCTAGGGTGAATTTTTCCTTATACAAGTCATTTTCTGAATTTTTAAGGATAACTTTATCTCTATCTACTTTACATCTTGTTGTTTTCAGATCTTAGTTTCAATTTATGGAGTTATAGTTTTCTAAAATTCTTTGCATTCAACTTAATTGGTCAAAACAAGCGCACAGTTCAAACATAAAATTTGGATTCAAAAGACAATAGTAACATGAGTATGGTCAACTTCATTGACATTTAACCTTCTAAGGGCCAAACCAAAATATCTCTTGACATTGCTTTCTCACAAAATAATATAATTGAACATGCACCCAATGGTCCTCTTTACATAGCCAAAAGAATCAATGACAAGCCTACTTATGGGATATTAATTGATCATGTGTGTGTAGAAAATGTGATCACCAAAGAATTCTTGTTTGTGCATAAAATTTATCAAGATTCTTGTGAATAATAGAAAGCATGGATCAAAACACATAATGGTTTTCCTTTCCCTATAATAGGTTTGATCATGTTCTCCCCTTAAAAGTTGGACTGAAGCAATTAAATGTCTCATTCTCCATCATCCTATCATCGAACCAATTCCATGTGAAGCTAGGCTATCCATGGATATGCTCCATGGATGTTGTCCTAAGTTGGTAGTACATAAATGCTTAAAATTTCTATTTGGTAATGAAATTTTTACTATGCATCATAGTGGTTTTAATCCTGTGTCTTCCTGTGGAAATTTCTCATTGGATTTCTTTTGGCCCAGACCTATGGAACCTATTAAACCTCATAAGGAATTATTTTTCAAATATTATCAAATGTTCAAGGCAAAGTGCATAGCAAAATTATCTCTTAGAAACATCCCTTAAACCATGATTGAGTCTCCTATCATTGATGAAACCATGATTGAACCAAAAGCTCTTTCAAGTAACCAAGACAAATTCACTACAAATCCTCCACCTATTTCCCATAAGAGACCAAGAGATAACTATACAATTCCCATTGTACCTCCTAATATCAAATAAGTTTATAAACCTAAAGAGAAAGTGCTTGACCAACCCTCAATGGTTCATTTCATTCCTCCCTTTTCGGAAGAAAATAAACCTATTGTTGATAAACCCACTCCTACATGAGCACAACTTGAAAACCATACAAAATAAGTTGAAATGCTAAAGAGAGTAGGCATAAATGTCATGCTATTTTTTGTAAGTTAAAAGAATAGAACACACAAACAAACCAAGATCAAAATTTAACTCAAACAAAGCATGATGATTCTCCACCTTCACCACAACAACAAACACATGAAACCTCTATGGATATTATCATTAGGCCCCATGTTGTGATTAGCATGGATGATGATGACGAGAATACTAATATTGATGAGGAACTGCATAATGAGTTGAATTTTTTATTTTCCTCTTTTATGAGCTTAGACGAGAACTATTGTGACGATCCTCCTAACAAGAGTGCATCACCACATGTTGAACCTAGTGATTGTCCTAGTACGACACTCATTGTTGCGTCTTTGGCTAGTCATCCGCCTTTTGCATATGATGAGAAAGATTGGGATACAAATGACTTGCTATAGGTCGGCTTGCATGTGTCATACTAGCTTTTTTTCTTTTATTCATGTTCTTTGTGTGATTGCATGTGCACAATGTGATCCCCGTACTATGCTACTTGACATGTTTGTATGTTTGTGATCCTACTTTGGATGACCCTTCTCACTCTGTAGGTGCAAGGATACAAAAGAAGCAAATATGTTGTGCCATTCTTCTATTTGTATCTTCATTCTTTTATCTATCATAACCATTGTCTTTTTACTTATCTTGTGCTTTGCTTTTGGGGATGATGCAAAGCATCAAGATGTTTAGGTCTCTTCCATGTTGATCCAAAAGGCTTCTCCTTTATTTTCACTATCTATGTATCATTCTTCCTTTGTGCTTGTTGTTCCATGAGTTATTTGGGGAATGATGACAATTTCAAGCTTGAATATAACACTATAGCAAAGACGTATGTTGACCCCAAATTCATAGATCCCTTATGTGTTATCTTAGGATTGTATATGGGGGGTAACCTCCTTTTTCATGACATAGATTTATTGGAAACATATAATTGGAATAGGGCTTTCCAAATAAGCTCTCATGTCTCTTTCATCTATTGGCTTTTATCGTATTCTACTTTAAAGTAATTTCTAGCATCATGGTGTTTAGCAATTTCTTTAAAGTGGGAAGAATTATGCCTCTCACTTGTTGCATTCTTGATGTCATAACCTCTTGTTCAAAGTATGGTCTTCTTATTTCACACGATGTTTCTTCTTGTTGGTTACATTGGGATTGATGTCCTTCAAGAGCGTGACCTTTCTTGGTATATGACATTCCTCTTAGTGGTAATGTTATTGCTTGCATCCCCTAAGGTGTGAATATTTTGTCTCTCAACTAATCCTCTCTTGATGGTGATATTGAGCATGATGTTCCCTAAAGTGAGACCTTTCATGAACTAAGCAAAACCCCTTTGACTATCTTAAACCAAAACTTTTTGCCACTAAGCATAACACAACTTGCTTGGCGATGCCTTTGTTTCATGAGTGTCTAACATAACACAACTTTCTAGCCTTGTGATTTTCATGTGTGACACCTTATCAAAGTTATTAGGGAGTATAGCTTTTGGTATGGTAGACATATGGTATCCTGTAGACTTGGCATGATTTTCCTATCATCACTTATTTTGTGGGTATACACCTAGTGTATATTAGACTGCACTAGATCTTGTGTGTTTCTCACTTGTTTAGGCTCATCGAGTGTATATCGAATTGCACTTGTGAGCGTGTTTTCATGGCCACCTTGCATAACACAATTTTCTTGCCTATGGTGCCATGAGAGTGTGTTTGATGGACCTAGCATAACACAGCTTGCTAGTTCATCTTTTTATCTTTGTATTAATTTTGACATTGAATGATTGTGTATCTTGTCTTGCTGCTTCATATCATACATTCATGTGTGTCCCTTTTTGCTTATGTTGATTTACCATGGGATATTGGATTATGGGGGCTTGCGCAACCCCTTGATCCTTGTCATCCTATTTCATTGACATTTGTGTACTTGGACCCCTATTGACATATACTTGTCTACTTTAGTGCAAGTTTGAACGTAGGGCTCATACTCTCACTAAAGTGGGGGCTAAATGTAGTGTAGGAAAATATACACCTTTACATTTTCACACTGTGTTTGAGTCCCTTAATTAAATTGGATTTAATTAAGCTTCTAATTGACCAAGTTATACATTCCAAAGCCTTATTATTCCCATTTTCTAAAGGGAAATCAATTTTAAACGAGTGTCAATATTAAATTAATTAACTTGGAAATTGAGTGTCCTAGATTTAGGTCCTACAACACATTCACCCAAGGGAAAATGGGTCTTCCTTAAGTGTCAGGTCCCAATTTTTAATATGTTTTTGGTGATCTTTTAATGATTCAAATCCAAGTTTCAAATTTTGGCTTGTGGAATATATTTTTTGGGAAATTAGATAAAAACATATAAATACAAGGTCTTTTATCAATTCAAATCTAACATGCATAATCAATATTTCACAAGAGTAAATATTATTTTGAAGAAAATTGAAGAGTAGATTTATCAGTCATCTACAACAACAAATTAAGATCATATCATCATGTCAAAGTTATGTGTGTTCATGTTATGTTTTGGAGCTAACATTGTGATGTAGGTTTCAAGCATTCAAGCAAGCATTTAAGTATCAAATCAAGCTATCATTCAAGCCAATTCAATCAAGATCCAATCCTTTGAGAGATGTGTTAGACTTCAATCCACTAAGGGAAGCCATTGAAGGTTTGGTGAGTTGTGACATAGACTTGTTCATTCATCAATCCTTGTCATTTATCATTATCTTTCATTATCAAGGTTTAATTACCAAAACAAGGTTTGACCAAGTTAAAATCTTATTCACCAAAAAAAAAGAAATTCCCTCTCTTTGTGTATACAAATTTGCAGGTGAGAAAGGATTAAAGATTGATCAAAAGTGCAATTTTGTAAAGTTGTCAAGCCACGAAAACTCACTTACAAAATTTATTTCTGACTTTCTAATAGTGGAATCTAGAGGAATCAGGAGTGTAGATCCAAGATCAAAGGATTGTGAAATTAGATTTTGAAACCTTGCTCAAAGACCCATTCACCTAGGGAAAATATATCCCAGCGGGACACTTAATAACCTTTTTTGGTGACTGGTACACATCATCTTGCCTTTCTCAGATCTATTGAAAGATTGTAGTTTCTATTTACGTTATGTTGTAAATCTACATTTCAAGTTTCACATTGCATAAGTGAGTTCATTTAGTATTTTTATTTTTATCTCCCCAAAATACATCTCAGTCATATTTGTCATTTTCTGTCATAAGGGAAACAATAAAGCCCCTAATAGGGTTGACTCACTTTTTGGTTGAAATTCAATCCTACCTTTGGAATATCTCTTTTCTTAATGAAATTAAAAGAAAAGTAGGTGTACTAGGTCATCATTTCGTTTTGGTGAACCCTATTTTCCCATGCCCTATTTTTCTTTGTTTTAGTGGGACCTTAACATTTATTGCAATATTTTATCTTCTTGTTGTTTCTATGTTAGGAATTGAAAGAGAAGTTTGTGTGGTGTCATTGTACATTTTTTTAACACTTGTTAGATCGATATGTCCCCTACTATTAGGGAAAGATAAAGTTCATCCATAGAGCCTCATTTAAGAGTATGTGTGAGTGGTATAGTGAAACATGTCAAAATCCTACTCTCCTTAAAATTCTAAAGTAGTATTTTCCCATTGAGAGTTATTTTACTTTACATTTTATACACTAAATTGTGAAATTATCTTTATAGTTTGTAATCCCTATTTTTCTAGGGATGGATTTTTTTGGAGTCGGTCTATGTTTTTGATATAAAAAATTACAATATTTTTTAATATTATTTCATTATAAAAATTTGTAAAAATTATTAGGATGGTAAAGAGATTTGTGAATTTTTTAATGTTTGGGATTCTTATTTATGATCAAAAGACAAAATAAAAGCACATTCTTTTTATAAGAAGGTTTCCCTAGTTGAAAGATAAGGAGAATATAAAATAAGATAATTTTTTTAAGGTAAAATATATCACCTATCTAACAAAATCCCTTTTAATAAAATGTAACCGAGTATCTCACAACTCCACATAGGAAAACTTAGCAATAAAATGATGCAAAACAATCTTTTGTACAAATCTAATCCAAACCATGGATAAAAATTATGTCCTATTAGGCTTGAGCCAAGGGTTTTCTCTTATGAATTTTGGAAATAAGTGCTTCCATGGTCCATTGAAAACCCATTCCAATGAATTCTTTGGAGTCTAAAAGAGGTATTCCACTTTTTTTCCCACTCTCCTCTTTTTAGTTGAGAGTTCTAGGGACAAGGGGGGGCCATAAGCTTTAGAGAGTCTAATTTCTAAGAACTTATGAAATCTCCTCATCATAAAAAATATTATTGCAATAATATTTAAAGTGACCTTATCATGGGTATCCACTATAGCATAATTTCCACAATCATCCTCTTCCTTAGATGTTTCAATTTTTGACTTATGACCACACTTTCTCAATACACCATAGTTTTATTTGGAAGGTACTCTCTATTTGGGTGGTAATGAAGATTTCACATGATAAGAGACCATCTTAAAAATAATCAAACTTCTTGAAATATTTATCTAAACTTTTGGATTCAACCTTGCTTAAGATAATTCCTCAATTGGTACCTTGGATTTTTTTTCTTTCGTCAAGTCAACCATATTAGATGAATATTGAAAAATACACTATCATATGTGATGGTAAATGATAATGTAGTGTCATTCACAATAGTGTGTGGTAGGAACAAAAATTGTGTGGGGAGGAGATTTTGTGAAGATGAACATGGAGAAGTATATGTGTGTAATGATTCCATTGTCTTGTATGGCTTCACTATGATCACTTTTAGTGATAAGATGACATTTTTAGGGAGACTCCTAAACGAGTGCAATAATTTATCTTCACACATTTTTATGAACTAGAAACTCCTCTATCCATAAGTTATATTGGTTTATAGCATCAACAAGGATATGACCAATAACGTGATCATGTATCTCTCCCAAGAAATACAAATGCCCATAATGACAATTTTGTGATATCTCATCACCAAAAAAAGTTAGAGGAGAAGGAGGAGGAGAAAAGATAAAATTAATTTAATTGTTCCCACAAAAGCATGTGTATATGTGATGCAATAGTATACTCAACATGCACACATTCCATGTTATCATCCTTATGTAGATCATCCATAGTAATATTATCATATGCCTCAATGTTATATGATCTACAAAAGGATTATTATTGTAGTGTTGAAAAATGTATCCCGTTTACATTTTCACACTTAATTTGGAATCAATGTTAATTTGGACTTAATTGTGCCATATTTTAGTGTTGTTAAGTGTACCCCTTTACACTTTCACACTTATTTAGGGATCCTTTAATTATTTGAGCTTAATATTGCTTTGATTGGTCCTTTAATTCATTTGCCAAGCCTATTTAATTGCATTTTCCAAAGAGGAAACCCAACATTCATTAATGCCTTAACATAACACTTCTCATCAAGCAATGTGTGTCCTAGGTTAGGGACCTAGGACCCATTCACCCATGGGTGAATGGATCCTCTCTTAGACCTAGGACCTAAATTAATATTATGTTTTTGGTGGTATTTTAATTCTTTCACATCTATATTCAGATGCCAACTTGTGATATTTGAATTTTGAGAAATTACGGATACATATCTATAAATATAAGTTATTTCACTATGTTTCACCTAGCAATTTTTTATGAGCAAACCTAGAAGATTTTGTGAAAAACCTAACAATTTTATGAGATTTCATGAGCAACTCAAGAGCAACTCAAGAGCAACTCAAGGTATTCAAAGGAAGATTTATTGCAACAATCAAGATCCAATTGTCATATCAAAGTCTTATTGCATCATGCATGCTATTAGAGCTAATATGATGATGTAGGTTTCACGACCCATTTAAGCATTCAAAGCCACTATTTCAAGCAAGATCCAAGGTTCAAGATCCACATCCATTGAAGCTATTTCATGAAAGTTGTAGATTTACATTCCAAGGTTTATGCAAGGGTTTGTTGAGTGGTAATATAGCTTTGTTCATTTTTCATTCCCTCTTTCATGTTTTATTCATTTCAAGGTTTGATTACCAAAATGGGGTTTGACCAAGGCAAACCCCCATTCAAAAAAAAAAAACATTTTTCCCTCTTGATTTGTGATTGCAGATTTAGGTGGAAGAAATCTTGAAGATCCTTTGAAGAGCAAAAATTGAAGAAGTTGTCAAAGTGACAAAAGTTGTCATCTCACATAAACTCATCTATAGAATTTATTTTTAAATTTTTGAACTTGAAACTTGGGAAAATTGGAAGATTCAAATTAGTGGCAGAGGCTCCCGAAAGTGGCAGAGAAAGCCTAACCTAGGACCCATTAGCCCCTAGGCGAATGTTTCCCATATCAACTTCATAAACTAACTTTTGCTGATTGGTAAACATCATTCTACCCTTCTCTAACTATGATCTTATTTCTGTTTCTACTTATTTTTTGTTTCGTCTATCTATTCCAAGTGCTAGATTGCATTTTGGTGTTGATTTGCTATTTTTAGTTTTTCTCTCCGAAGTGTTGTTTGACCAAGACCCCTCGTCCTTGCTCAAAAAAGAAATTTGTAGATTCACACTTTGACTTGATTCACCTAAGGGTTGATAATCATTTCATTGTGTGGATCTCATTTCCTAATGAAATGAAGGAGAATAAGTCTATTTCTTACCATATTTGGCTCACCCCATATCTTAAAACACCCATTTTCCTTCGTTTCAATTATAAATTCCCAATCATCTAATAAAGTAGGTTCAAATAAAGTACTTCCATTATCATTGACACCTTCCACATGGATCATGTTATTGTCTATAAGATATTGTAATTTGTGATTGAGACCCTTGTAGATTATATTTTATAGCCTATAACTCTATGGGAGTTACAAAATTCTTGATCATTATAAGTTCAAGGGATGGTTTATTGGGGTAAAATGAACATATTGGAGGAAGTTTAATCAAATAGCACTTAGAATAAGCTTTAAAGAACATATTCAGGGATTCTTGTAACTTAGTGATCTTACTATGAGAATTTTATTTGAAGGAAAAGTAGAAGTATTAACAACTTGATTAATATTTTTTGTTAATTTTTTTACTCTTTAAAAAACTATTTGGATTTTGAGACTTAGAAGGGAAAGAAGATTAATATGAAGGGCCATTTTTTAGTGCATTAGATACAAATAGCTTGACCTTAGTATTTTTTTAGATGTGTGCACATCTCTTTAAAAGAGGTAAAGATAATCAAATGTGCATTATTTGTAAAGATAAAAAATAATCCCTCAAGAAACATAATTTGTAGCTCATCATCCTCAAATTGATCCTTCAATTTTACTACACATAGATTAGAATCAAGTGGCATAAACATGTAATAGTATAATTAATTCATTGTGTGCATCTAGTCTAAGTCAAAGTGCTAAATAAAGCCATGAGGTAAAGAAAAAAAACCATTAGATTGCATTACGATTTAATATTTGTAGTTTTTTTTGGATAAGATTTTATCATCATATGCAAAAAGAGATGCACGTACAATCATTGAGGATTGTGTCTAAACACTTAGATCTCCTTTTTTATTATATAGATTAAATCTAGGGCCACAATTCCCATAGGAAACATATATGTAACAAGAAAATGCTAAAGGTGTATGATGTGGTGGATTATAAGCAGTGGAATAATTTTTATTGTTATTGATTTGCTTTTTAAGAACAACCATTTGTTTCAATAGTGCATCCAAGATAAAGGTAGAAATAAGGGTAGTGTTAGGTATAATAGAGGAGGTATAATGAGGTTGTGAAATAAGAAGTAAAGATATACCTATGTATAATTGAACCACATAATAGGAATTGTTGGTAATCTTATGAGATGGGAAGATAATATGAGCCATGGATTGAGGAGGAATACTATCACACATGTGAATGGAGAGTGTAGCACTAGTGACTAAGTGGGTAGAAGGATCGAATGTGAACAAAACACCAGAGAAATGTATGGCTGAAGGGGTATTGTTAGGAGGTAATCCATATTGAGGGTCAAAGCCATTAGAAAATATAGAAGGAAGGAGAATGGTAGTGATGGCTACACTAGGGGTAACAACATTGGTCATGGGAGTGGAAGGATTAGGGATAGAATTGGAAGAAGAGGATTGATAAGAGGATACATTGTTAGATAAGGTCAATAAGGAGCCAACATAATGTAAGATATGTATTCCATAAGGGAAAACCTCTAGAATGTCTTATAAATGAGATCACTAATTAATGAGGAGATTTAACTTGAGTAAATGTAGTAGCATAAGTACTTTCCTAGTGAATGACATATCGTGTTTAGCCAAATGCTCCTCATGGTTATAGTCTTATAGATCATGTAAGTAGTTCTCAACATGACCATCTAAATTGTTGTTAGAATGATTGGCTATAGTGGGGATTCAATGAGCACTCCTTAATGGAATATTAAGATCACAAGTAGCTCATGACATAAACAACAAACTACATGACAAGGAAACATAGAAAGACAAGGCATTATAATTCACTTTTAGAATTGGAACAAATAGAAAAGTAATTGGTATATCAAAATTGAAAAGTGAAACTCTAATGGAGTATCTAAGAGTGCACAGGGTGCGTAAAAGTGAAGGATACACTATAAAAAATGAACTATGGTAGATTTTCTTTTTGCAATGAAAGAGTAATGAATAAGAACATAAGCCCTAACAATATTTGAAAAATGATATAACAGTTAGAAAATATAGATATGAAACCCTAAAAAATCAATTAAGTTATAAATCTTAACTAAAACCTTAGGGTGGTGTAAGATTGGATGGGTTAACCAAAAATAAAAATAAAATTCACTTTCCCTAAAGATTACCTAGCTCAATTAAGTAAATGCTCTCAATAAACACAAATTTAAACTAGGTAAATCAAAATTGAGTTGGGTATGTATTAGAATATTAAATGCTAATTTAGGAAATTGAATGCAAGGATCAAGCACTTAGCTTGTGAAATGACGACGAAGAATAATTCATGGTGTAATATCAAATTCAATTTGCTTGATATAGAAAAAATGTCATTGATATGTTCACTACTCACAACTCTGTGTAGATGTATATATTATTGGAGGTCAATTATATGGCTTTGAATCTATTCCATGTCGTGTAGGGCTAACTCTTATGCATCACAATACATGAAGGCGTGGACTAATAAAAGAGGGGAATGTGTGAAAACATATATAAATAAGCCCTGTTTAAGGATATATAAACATGGTGGAAAAGTGATTGAGAGGAGATGGATAGAGATTAGATGAGGAACCCAACTTAACACAAAATATGCACAATATATTACATAAAATCATATTTAAACATTCTTTCAATATAAACCCAAAATTAAATAAGAATTGACTTTAAATTTGATCATTAAAATAATCTTAAAATATATTAAAAAATAAAATTTATACAAAATTTTCAATATAAATATATATTAAAAAATAATAACAATAATATAAATATTTAACAAAATTTTAAACCAATTTAATAAAAAAACCTTAAAACTTCATCACCATTACTAGCCTATATAAAGGGGTCATCGCCCAAATTGATGCAAGTTGTAGCCACCTTGAAAACCCATTCCTTAAGTCATCATTAATTAAATAAATTGCATTTAATAGAAAGCTAGCAAATCAAGCATGAACATTTAGTATTTATTTAACATCCACTTAAAATTGACCGTCTCTCACACGTCCCCTTCCCTTAATTGTGAGATAAATCGCAATTTCACTAAAAACAGGTGGCGGCTTCTTAATAATATACTGGACTCCGTACATCCATAGGTAAAGGTCCTTTTTTAAGTCCACGATACCATGAGTATATGGGACTCCTCGTACTTCCCCAAATATGAGGGAGGCACCTAACTCGTGCTCCACAATACGAGGTGTACACACCCTACCCCCTGCAGGATTTGAACTTGTGACCTCCCTGTCAAGAGCACAAGTTCTCCACCATTAGGCCCACTCAGGCTGTCCAGGAAGCGAATATTCAAGAAAATAGTGGCCGTCAAATTTAACGTCAAGTCTATATAGCATACTTGATAAACAATTTAACTTTTTAATTATTTATTAATTTGGTCAAATGTATATCTAGTTCTGGATAAGCACAGCCCAATTCTAGGGCATCTACCTAACAAATCCTAAAAGAATTTGTCATGAAACCAATGACCATTTCTATTTTTACTGGAAAATAACAAACCAACAGTTCAATGGTGTTTTCACAATTTAGAGAAGAAAATTTTTCATAATCAGAAATGCCGTTAACATATTCAACAAACAGAAACAGATCACGAAATGTGATCCCAAATGTTGATCCGAAAAGTTAACACTCAATCTGATCCAAAATGTTGATGCCAAAAGCTACTACAGAATCTGATCTGAAATGCTGATGCAAAAAGCTAATACACAATTTAATTACTACAGAATCTGATCTGAAATGCTGATGCAAAAAGCTAATACACAATTTAATTCTTATGTAGATTGTAGAAATTTGGTGTCTATAATAGACTCAACAAAGTTTTCATTACAATTTGTGAGACAGGTACATCCTCTGTTACAAATTATTGCTATTTCCAGACTTCCATTGATCTTTTCCTCCAAGCTTGCTCACTGATCAGATCTTCAGTAACCACAGAACTCAGTTCCAGAAGTCCTTGCCAGTCCCTAAATCTGGATCTCTTATACCCAAATCTCAAAAGACAGAAATTTCAAGGGAATTTTTGGTGCAATTTCCCCATCTGATCTTCACCCATGAAGGACTTATACATGCCAAACAAAATTTTGGCATCATAGTCCTTAAAATTTGCCTGTCTGAACCGATTCCCAGCTCCTGCAATATAACAAGGACCAAAACCACCTCCCACAACATCACTGGAGAAGCCACTGGAGTCTGCCAGATTTAGCATCATATTCACATACCCATCTCTCAATTTTCCCAGAAGAAGCTTTGGATCAAACCATCTTAACTTCAGCTTGGGCACCAACTTCAACCTCCAAAACTTTTTCTTCCTACTGCCAATCTTAGCAATCTTCAGGCGCCTCCTGCTCTTGAATGATGCATCCAGTTTCTCATATTTTCTTCTCTGCATAAAACGCTTCAAAGATTCTAAAAAACCCATGGCAAATCAACAAGATCACCGAGCTTTTGCACAGCATTTCAAGGGTGGTTGTTGAGTAAATTATAGAGGAGGTCTGTACCGGCCCTACCTTTTTCTAATCCCAATAAAAAAATGTGGCATCCCAATGGTTGACATTAAAGAAAACGATTGTCTCTTATTGACAGAAACACAGATTGTGCCAGAGCTGAATTGGGAAGTGAGTAACCCACATGGCATATATTCACTGTGTCTTGACAGATTGAACGAGTTTTCCAAGATTCCAACATTTTGCATTTTTTCTGTTATGGAAAATGTAAAATATATAGTTTTTAGGCTGTGTGACTGGGTTCTATCTGATCTGCACTGTAAAATATATATATTTTTAATTTTTTATTATTTTGATGACGGTGAATCAAGGAGTGTGATCTAAAATGTTGTTACGAAACATCAGAATCCACTCAGAATCTAGAAATAACAACAAACCACAATGTAAGCCTATAAACTCCTATATAAACTCCTATTGATGGACAATGTAAGGTGTGGATTCATTTCAGAGAGGTTGCAGTGAATGTACGCTGTCCAGTACAGTTTAGGGAATTTCATAGATTTATCAAGTACCATTGCGTACTGGGTAATGTATGTTTTTCTAAATTTTGCAAGATCCATGTTCCCATTGGGTCCGTAGCACGTTGGTCAACAGATCGATAAGGAGACGAGAGAAAACTATAGAAGGAAAATAACATCCCTCACATAAAAAAAATTAGGTTAATTAAAATAATTAACAAAGATTTATATTATTTTTTTGGGTTGAGCATGTACTTATTTTTTTGGTCAAGTTTGTATATTTATCATCTTATTCAAATAAAGTTAGTTATTTGCTAATATTTTTAGGAATATTATTAGCTTCCAATGTGATAAAGATTTTAATTTAAGATTAACGATATCAAGTTTCCACAATCTATAATGTTTATTTTTTCTGATTTCTGGATTAGATTGCGTAAATTTTTTACATCAGCGTTTTGGATCACACTCTATGATAAATCATTGAGATGAAAAGCAAAGAACTCAAACAGAAATTCAAAATAAAAGTAAAAATAAAAATGTTTCAAAATTTTAGATTTGTAATTTATAATTTTATCAAGATAAAATTATATATTTCAAATTTATAATTTTAAAATGAAACTTTTACTTTTATGAAAACAAAAAATAGTATTGGTTGTGGGAAGTGGATTGTTTGATGCTTGAAGAGATCTCAAGTTATTAACAAAATGCTAAAAGAGACAATGATTCAATTCATTAGTGAAATTAATTGTTTATGTAGACATTGAAAAATTGTCCTTTGCCTATGAACCCGCCTTTTCATACCAATTCCTCCTTCTACTTGCATAATTAAATAATTCTAATTATTTAATTATCTTTGAAGGTCATATTCTTCTATTATTTAAATAATCCTTAATTATTTAATTAATTCATTTTTTCCTTTATTCTTCCCTTGATTAATTAAATAAATTTTATTTATTTAATTATTTACTAATTTGTCATTTTCATCCACTTTTGAATTAAATTATTATTTAATTTAAAAGTCAACATGTCACATGTCTTTTATAATTAAATAATGCTTTTATTATTTAATTATTCACCTTCCCTCCCAAATTAAATAATTTTCTCCAACAACCTCTTTTTCTGTGCCAACCTCATTATTCGTGCCATTCTTATCTTCTCTTGTTTCATTCATTTTCCACCCTTGATTGAATTATCTTATAATTCAATCTTGGCCATTAATCCTTATCATTTCCCTAACCCTATTTCATACTACAACTTTCAATCTTGGCCATTGATTAAGACATCTTATTGACATCCAATATCAACCATCAATCCAAATTAGACTTTTCCTATAAATCAACCCTCTCATAAGCTATTAGGGGGGTTGATTCTTCAAGTATCCTTATGCTACCAAAACCACTCTTGAATCATTCATCCATTTCTATCTATCATCATTCATCTATCATCTCCATCTCAATGTTATGTTGCTGAATTGAGCAACCAACATATCAAGTCAATGGAATAATTCATCCATCATTGCGTCTATTTGAGGTATTGAAGATTTGGATTAGGTAATGCATGTTATTGCTTTATCATTTTTATTTTATCCAAATTTTTGTATACAGTTTAACCAATAAATTTGATGAATAAATTTCTTATTACGTTGAAGGTGTTTCTTATGTGAAATCTTCCAACCTAAACTATGCAATCAATAGTCAATATCATCTACATACCATGCAAGATGATTGAATGTATCTACATCATTCATTTTTGTTGGTGTGTTCCAGTAAAGAGTTTCAGAATATCATCGAATGTCACCCTCTACATATGACGATGTAGCCCTTCAAAAAATTTCAGTACTCACAAACAAAATTGTATGGGAACATATTGAAAACTGACTTGAGAAGATACTCATGAGATATACATGGCTCTGTAAATGTGGATCCTGCACATAAGAAGTTTGAAAATGTTTTCCCCGAATCCGTCTATTTCTTTCAAACAAATCTAGATAATACACACAACTCAAATCTTCGTAATCATGGACACTAGATATCTACGCCTCTTTTTTTTATGTAATGGACTGGATTTCACCATCACTTGCAATCTAGTTTAGGGGGATTTTTCATTTTTTGGGGGCAATGCAGATTTTGGATTTTGATTTCATGTTTAAACATTCTGATGTGGAGAGGTAGTGAACTTTTAGTTTGAGTTTTTGTACTCTTAAGGCTTATGTTGAAGTCTGTCGGTAAACGTTTGACCCTTGTGGTTACATTATTCTTTGTATTCAAATCAACGAAATTTTAGATCCCGATATGTAGTTAAGTTGAAAGTTATTTGGTATCTTGGATCTTATTGAACCACTAAAATCAAGTCAAATTTGCATAGATTTTCTTTGTCAAGTTTTCATTCCTTAGTCAGATATTAGAGTTGCAACTACCCTAGTAGACATGCATGCAAAAAGTGGAAGCATTAAACAAGGCACGTGAACTGTTTGACAAAATACCTAAAAAAAATGTGATCTCATGGACTGCAATGATTGTAGGATATGTATGTACAAAATGGATTTGGTGAAAAGGCTTTAGAAACTTTCAAGCAAATGCAATTGGCAAGTGTAAAGCGAAATTCCACAACCTTTTCCAGTATCCTCCTTGCTTGTTCCAAAATGGGAGCTTTGGAACAACATATGTACATCCATTAAAGCATCATGAAAAGAGGATTTTTTCATAAATTATAGTTGGAAATGCTCGGTTAGACATGTATGGAAAATGTGGAAGCATAGAAAAGGCACATGAATTGTTTGACAGAATGCCTCAAAGAGAGGTTATCTCATGGAATGTAATGATTGTAGAATTTGCACAAAATATATATTTTTAAAAGCTTTAGAAAATTTCAAGCAAATGCAATTGGCAGGCGTAAAGCCAAACTCCATAACTTTTTCCAACATTCTCCCTGCCTATGCCAAAATAGGAGCATTGGAACAGGGTATGGACATCCATCAAAGCATAAACAATAGAGTAATTTTATTAGATGTTGTAGTTGCAATTGTCCTGGAACTATTTGAAAAAATACCCCAAAGAGATGTCATCTCATGAAATGCAATGATTGAAGGATATGCACAACATGGATTTTGCAAGGATGCTCTCAAAATCTGTGAATTAATGAAGCACTATGGAACATATCCCGACATTGTAAGCTTTTCTTATGTTCTATATGCATGCAACCATGCAAATTTAGTGGATGAGGGTTGTACATACTTGAATCACATGAGTAACCCTTATTGCATTACACTTGCAGTTAATGATTATGTTTGCATGGTTGGCCTTCTTTCTCAGGCTGAGTATCTTGAAGACACTACACTTTATCATTGAGATGTCAGTTAAACTTGTGGTGTTTGTGTGGATGTGTTTTTTGGGTGCCTATAGATCACATATGAATATAGGATTAGGAGTATTTACAACAACAATGCTTTTTGATTTGGATCCTAAAAATGCAGCGACATATGTTCTTCTCTCAAACATCTATGTAGAAGTGGGCATGTGGGGTGAGGTTCAAATGGCAAGGAAATTGATGAAATATCAAGGAATTGAAAAGATCCCTGAATGTAGTTGGATTGAAGGCCATAAAATGGTACATGCTTTTTGTGTAGGAGATAGATCACATCCAAAAACATAGGAGATCTATGCAAAGTTGGAGAAATTTGACTTGGGAGATGAAGGCGGCAAGGTATTCTCTAGATTCAAGGCATTTACTTAATGCTATGAAAGAGGAGGAAAATAATCATTTCTTTACCACCAAAGCAAAAGGTTGGAAATTGTATTTGGCCTGTTAAAAAACACTCCTAGAACAATTATTCAAGTTGTTGAGAACCTTTGAGCATGCATTGATTACCACAGTGCAACAAAATTTATCTCCAAGATAGTTGCAAGAGAATTTTTTGTGAGAGATGCAAACTGTTTCCATCATTTTAAATAGGGACAATTTTCTCACCGAGGTACCTTGTTTAGGGTCTATCTCAATTATTTTTGAATGGGGTTCTCATTGTTGCTACCTTGCAAATCATTTGATTAAGTTGAAACCCTATCAGGACATGTAGGTTTTCCTTTGGAGTTGTATTTGTTAAGTTTTGTTGAATCCTAAACTTCTTAGTTTTATGCTTTCAAGTTATATGGTATACGTTGTGACATAAGTGCATATTCTTTGCTTGACTCGTCATAGAGTGTTTATGTTTTGGATTTCAAGGTTTAATTCTACAAACTCTTTTAGCAATGTTACTAATCAATTTTTTGAATGATCTTCTGTTGTTTTGAGAATGTCTAGTTAGATTGGAAGGATTTTTTTCAGCAGGACAAGAATCCATGGGGTAGGGGTCAAGGACGACAAGTTTCTAAATATTTTAAAAGGATCTAATAAATATCTTTTTCAGGGTTAAAGGGGACTGAAACCCTCTTGGTTTAGAGGACACCCCTTGTCCCCTACTTTCCCACTTAACCCTAATGTAAAGAATGCATTAGGGAGGGATGCATGAGTTTCCCTTCACTTTGAGCCTCAAATTGGAACACATTTAATTTGGCCTCTCGAGGTGGCTTGAATACCTTGGAAAATCCAAGGCTTGTGAAAATTAACCCAATAGTTCCTATAGACCGGCATTATGCTTGGGCATAAAGTAAAACCTTTGCTGCAAGATTACCTTTTCAACTACTACATGAAATGTTTTAGTTGTTCAAGATGTTGTCAAACCTGAGGTGATTGATTGTCTACTTTTAATACAGTGGTCACCCTTGTTTATCATTACCCCACACAAAATGATTATGTCATGCCTCAAACTTCCATTCCTACAACTCTATCCTCATTTGAACAAACTTGGTCCTCATCTATTAGTCTTGTCATTGCTAGAAGGAAAAATAACATTAAGGTGGAAACTGATGTAGGAGGATGACAAACCTTAGGATATGTATAGTTCATTGTGAGAATGGTGAGATTTCAGTTCAAGCTCTATGGAATGTGTTCCAAGAAATCTATCCAAAACTCCACCTACCAATCCACCACCATTAACCAGATAAATTAGAATACAAAGATTGTCATTATATGAAAAAAAAATGGAGCCACAATAAACGAGAAAGGTAAACACATACTCCACAACCATATCTAAGGAAAAAATGAAGTAGAGTCAATAATATCTCAAGAGCAACACCTTGATAAATGTCTCAAAGCCCTTTGTTACCTTTGTGTTCAACTTTACAACTTGTTTCTAACTATAATTCATCAAGTAGAAAGTGAAGATTGATGGAATTTGAATAGAGGAAGATTGATTGGACACATTGTGGAAATTGCATTGAGATGTGGCAACATCAGATGGTTTCAATAGAGCATAGTTTGACATGTCCTAATTGTTGTTTAAACCTCTTGGGTTTGGTGGACGTATTGGCTTGTGATTACAAGTTGATTTTGGGTTGTCTTATCTCTTGTGTAAAGTTAATCTAATTTAATTTGAATTAATAGAATTTTTACATAGTAGAAATTTTATTATGCTGAGAGGCATTCCATTACAATGACATTTTTGTCGTGTACATCAAAACGTATTAAATACGCCTAGAGTATTTGACGGTTACAAAATAAAATTGGAGATAAGAGAGTAAAGAAGGATGTAAGTAGGAATGGAGATATGATGATTTGAATGGAGAAAAAGGCGAGTACGTATCCTTTAGTGATAGAAGTAAAAATTGTGGAAATAATAACAATAACCTAGAATTGATGACAAATAAATAGATGGGGTGGTTGATATAGTTGTCTGAAATAAATGAAAAAATGAGTGGAAAGGTGATGAAATGAGAAGGTAGAATATTCAATGTAAAGATTAGATAAAACATAGATGATGGAGTCTGAGAGACATATTGGATAGTTAAAGTGATAGTAGATGAATGGACAAAAGAAATAAATGATGGTGACACATGATGAAAATTTAAACACAAGGAACAATGTAGAAGAAGCTGTGGGATAATCAAGAAAGGGTGGTGTGGCATAGAAAAATGGTCCTCTTGCTTGGAATGGGAATAATTGATGACAAATTAGACTTAATGAGGCCTTGATTTGGTGTTGTGAGGTGTTTTTCACATCCACACTAGGTCTTGAACCCTTTCAAATGCATTTAACGATGTCTTGTAAAGGTGTTGTAAAGGAATTTCACTCTTTTCTAGACTTAATAAACCCATTTCTCCCTAATTTAACATTATAAAATGTGTTTAATAACATTATCACATCAATTTAGAAGGCTTGTAAACTAAACTTAACTTTAACCTAGTGTTGTAATGTGTCTTTCACATTCACATTGGTTCTTGTACTTCCTAGGCTATGTGGACCTCATTTTAGTGTTGTAAATTGTATTTAAGCACACTTTCACATTGAATTATGTGTCCCAATCCCTAATTGACCTTCACATCATCATTAATAGGCCCCTATTAACCCATATTGTGCATCCCGAGGTAATATTTGATAAAATACCCGACAAAGTTACAATTTAAACCTTATTTCCTTATCTCCTGGCATCTTAGCTCTCAAAATGGCCCCTATGGGACCCATTCACCATCCATGGTGATTCAGTCCCATCCAAGTGGGACCCATTCACCATGGGTGGCGAATGAGTCCCATTTGGCCCATTTTTGACCTTTGAGCGAGAAAAAATAAAATTTAAGTTTATTATTTTCACATTTCGGCCTTAGGGATCCAATTTTTGGGCTAATAAGGTGGATTTCCTATAAAATCACCTCTCTAAAACCTAAATTACAACCATTCTTCATTATCCATCCATCTTTCTTCCATCTCAAGTCAAGCAACTTAGGGTTTCATCATTTCAAGTCACTGGGATATCAATTTTTAGACATTCAAGGGTAGATTCTTCATGTTTTGCTACAAAATTTTAAGATCAATCATCATGGAAAGGTAATCAACTCCATTATTACATGCTTCATTACATTCTTTCATCATTTTGGTTTAATTACCTAAAAGGGGTTTGACCAAGGCAAACCTCCATGCCCTAACATTCACCATTTCTCTCTCTTGTCTTGTGTGTTTGTAGATTTAGACATCTTGAAAGCTTAGAAATAATTAAGAATCAAGTTGTAAAGTTTTTTAGGTCTTCTCTTCATTTTCCAAGTAAAAATATCAACAAAAACTCACTTTTAGGTTTAGAAATCAGAGTTTCAGAAGTAGACACCTGTAGAGAATCAAAGTGCAAACTGAAAGCTCCAGATCCACTTTTGAATATTCAAAAATTCAAAAGTGGACTCATTTTCCATGGGTGGTGAATGAGTCCCACTCTAAGGTCAGTTTTTGGTTTTCTACATTTTTAGATACCCTTTTATTAGAAACAGGTCCCGACATAGTTTTACAGAACTGGGACTAATTCACCCAGAATGGTGAATGAGTCCCATCAGGACTTAAAATCAACATTAGCATAATTTAAAATGTCATTTCCAGCCTCCTTCCAAATCCCAGGTGCACATTATTAGTTTGGTTCATTCCTATTAAGTTTTACATTTATTTCTATGTGTTTTTTGCATATCACAATGTGTTTTCAAACAAGTTACATTTCTTAAGTTTTACATAAATAATCAATCCATCTTATTAGTTACTTGCATTCAAACATTTCATCTAGGTATATTACATCCATATTCCATCCGTATTGCATTGACTTTGAGTGTAGACATAAGCATTTTGGCCCATCTTTCCCTTTTCAAGGTGAAAAACCCTAAGAGTGCTAGAAAGATCGTGGATGCTAAAAATCTATGCTAAATTTTGGTGAAATTTATTTTATAATACTTTATTTTCTAATTAGGAATCCATCATCATCCTAGCAATAGCTTGCATGCACTAGATTTTGCATTGTTTTGCATTCTAGGATTTTAATTTTTTGCATTAGTAAAAAGGTCATTTAACTTTCATTTTTGCATAAAATTTCCTAATTTTTTTTTGAAATTCTACATCTCCATCTTAGGTATACATCATACAACACCAAGCACATAAAAAACAATTCAAAATTTCTGAAAATTTTGCAAAAAAACCAGTACTGGGACTCAGTCTCCATGATGGGCGAATCAGTCCCTGTCCAGATTTTTCATTGACTGTTACAACATCAGAAACCTCATTTCTATGCTTCATAAGCCTCCTAGTATCATATAGTATAAGTCTAGAAAGTTTTTGGAACATTTTTTTATGCATTTAGCTCAAAAACATCATTTTAGATTACTCATTCTTCAAATCACTTCAATTGCAAACATTTTATATATATGAAAATGCTTCCATTTCTGCAATTTTGCATAGCATTGATAAAAGTACTTTTCACTTTTGCATATACAATGTTTCTATTCATAAAACTTTACATTAGTTTGGTAAAAGTACTTTTCATTCTTGCATATACATTGTTTACATTCTTAAGGTGTTTCATACATAGGATAAGAGTGTTTTGTATCTTTGCATATACATTGTTCATATTGTTGAAACATTGCATGAAATGGTTACATGTGCTTTTCATTCTTATTCAAACAATCCTAGTACCTTACATATGTAAACATGTTAAGAAACATTTCCTATCCCCTCCCTATGAGAGTGTTTTTGTGAAAGAGGCTACAACCTTGGACATTCCTAATGATCATATTTGTTCCTCTCCTAATATCTCTCCTCTTGGTGACGAAGATATTTTGGTAGAAGAACCAATTCATGAGAGTTTTGAGAATCCTAGTTGTTTCTCTCCTCTTACCTCTCTTAGTGGACAAGACATTGATCAACAAGATAATACAACCATAGGTACTTATGACAACAACATTTGTTCTTCTTCTAGTATCTCTCCTAGTTGTGAAGTAGATACTTTGATGTTAGACAACACAATCAATGAAGGCCATGGATATCTAAGTTGTCCCCCCTAACTTAGGGAAACCCCTCTTGAAAAAAAATATCACACCATTGATCATTCCCCTACTTACGATGAAGTCCTTTTAGAAGAACCAACCTATGAATGTCAGAAACATTTGGCTTGCCATTTTCCTAAAAACTCTCCTCCTAGGGAGAATCTCATGGTGCAAAAACATATGAACATTGCCACATATCCTTCAAACACTAAACCTTCCCTAGGTGAAGATAATAAGTGACATTCGAATCCCCTTCACCAATACATCATGCCAATAAAGACAAAATTATTGAGGTTATGACAACATAAGTGGGATCTCCTTTAATTAGTGAGCTTCCTAAGTCATCTTCCATTAGTGAATCACACAAAAAATTTAGAGATGTCTTGAAATCCATGATGCAATCTACTCATAACAATGTTTTGCAACCGCTGAGTTGTAACTTAGTAACTCAAACATCTAGGGGACCACACAACACTCCTACACCATTATCTTTTCCTCAACAAGTGCCTAGTGTTGAAGATCTTAAAAAGAATCCTGCTAATATATCTGTATGGGAACTCATTCAACTCTCACCGACAGTCAAACTTCTTTTTCGTGAAATGTTGCAAATACAAAAGGAAGAGATCCAATCTTACATAAAATTGAATCATGTAACATCCTCCTCTCGTCCCATGCAAGCCACCCGGTCAGACATCACATTCCCTAAACATGAATTACCCCCACTTGAAATTCAAAACAAAAATGATCCCTTAATGATAAAGGTGATTATTAATGAAACTTTAATTAGGCACACTCTCATCGACAATGGAGAAGAAATTAATGTTTGTAGCATGGACCTTCTATACAAATTTGGCATGGAAAAAAAGCTCATTCAACTTAATGAAGTTCATATTTGTGGCTTTGACAATGTTCATAGGCAACCACTTGGGATGATCACATTACCTATTGAGGTCAAACCTATAGTGTTTCCTACCTCTATTCATATCATGAAAGGACCCCTTCCATACAATCTTCTCCTAGGGAGACCATGGATTCATGCTATGAAAGGAGTCCCATTTACCCTTCACCATGTAATGAAATTTGAATACAACAACAAGATATACACGATTGATGCAGATGAGTGAAGCTATGCGTCAACTGATCACAACACTTTCAACTCCCCTGATCCTTTCATTCCTAGGTCAAAACTTGAACCTATACAAGTTGGTCCTAACTCTTCATCTACAACAAAACTCTTTTGTGATAATCGGGGGTTGTTAGATTCTACACCTCCTTTCCATAAAATTTCTAAAATCTCACCCTCATGGTCCACATTTTAAAACACAAGTTCTAGTAGTGATTGGAGTTTCAGACCTACCTTTAAGGGAGAATGTGAAATATCACAATCTCAACTCAAACAACCTTGTGTTCCATTCACTCAACTTAGTTATGTTACCAATTTTTCGCTACAACTCAATTTGTGAAGCTGCCTAAATACTGTTATATTTAAAAGTGGAAAATACAGTTATTTCTGCATATGCTAAGTGCTGATTGTATCTCATTTATCATTATTTATCAAGTGACAGTTATGCTTTGAAAAGAGGAATCATAATTTCAGAAGTTGCGTTTCAGTGTTACAGAATCAAATGGAGTACAAAATTGAGCATACAATAATAAAGCATTTAAGATTGCTTTCATTTATTTCATAAAGTGTTTCATATTTACAAAATTTCATTTGATTGCGATAATTCAAATGATAGTACAAATTTGCGTTGAGATGCATTTTTTCTTTTCAAAATGAAAAGCAGAAAGAATGAAATCAAATATCCACACAAGCCTTGGATGTGACTCTCACAGTGCATCATAAACAACACACTATACTATGGAAGATGCATAAAAGGGAATCACATAAGAATAAACATAATCATCATTGCCTGTTGATCGATGGTCGATGCAGAAGTGGTGCACCATTTGTCTTGTCAAGCTCCGTTGACTTGTAGGAAGGAAGAGAGGGATGTCAGAGGCTCTGACTATGAATATACCTATATGAAACATCAACGATAATGTAGTATGCTACTAATCATGCACTGAAACAATCAATAAAAGTGCAGAACATGAGATGAAAGAGAAACATCAACATGATCATGATATATTATTTTTTTATGCTAACATCGTTTGTTTCTTTGTGTAGGTATAGGGAAAATCACGAAGCTGATTATCATTTGAAGACCAAGCATGTGGAGAAAAATGAGCTCCCACAAGGGTAGAGCTCGACATGCTGCCCCTTATTCATTACTTGTGGGATGAGATAGAAACTGCAATCATCTTATTCATCAAGAAGGGAAATGCAACTGAAAGAGTAAAGCAGAGTTTATCCATCAAGCCATTAAACCAACTTCCCGTTCATAAAAATCATGTAAATGTTTTCTGAAAGCTACAGGTGAACAATGGGTTTAATCCGCTCAATCAATTTAACTGAGTACATTCATCTTAAACATTGATGTATGTTTTATGTTCTTTTTCCATAGTATTATGAGGCATCGTGTTCATGATATTATGCAAGGTTCAACAGTGTTCTTTCTCTCAATCAAGGATAGTGAACAAGCATACATAATGCCTCAACGAGGACAATTGTTTCAGATTTTCATTCCAAAAGAGAGAAAATGCATGAAGTAATTCATAAAAATGCATGAAGAGTGCCAAAGAGATAAACAATGGTATCATCTGATCAAAGCATGGAAAGTACAGGCATTCATCTTTTGGCCTCTGACTGAAGTAACATAAGTGAAACAAGGAGTCACAAGAGATGTAAAGGGAAAATAGGACAGTTAAGCATAATAGAAATGGACAAGCATTCAACAGTTTTCAATAAACTAATTTATGTGTGCTGGATGAAGAAATGTTTCCCATGCACTAAGTTCTGAAGACTACAATATCCATGAAAGTTTCACATGTTTTGCATTTTCTAAAGGATTAGCTTGCTGTCCCAGGAAAAATACAACAGGGATTTGAAGAATTCTGTTGTTTCCTTATTTAAAGTTATAAATTTCCTCTTTCAAGTCATGTGGGAGTGTCATATACAGAACATGAGTTTCAAAGCCAGGTTAGTGTTTTCCTTAATGGCATCAAGGTTAGAACACAAGGAAAATATCTTCTACAGTGTGTAAGATTTACAAAAACACATGGTGCCATGATGACAGGGAAATAAATATACCCATATGAGTTTTATCCTAGAGAAATGAATTTTTCTAAGTATCATTTACCCATGTAATGGAAATAGAAGAGTATTGAAATGTAGTTTGTGCAGAAATTTCAAAGTGCCCATGAGAGTTTCTTTTTTAGAAAATGTAGACGTACATAATGGGTCGAACCCAGTTGTTTCATGAATAATCAATTGCACAGATTTTTCTTCATTTTCTGAATACCCACATTGGGGTTTTGATTTAGGGACAAGATTTTTCCAATTCTTGAGTTACCCATGTCAGGGTTTTATAAGATAATGCAAGAGAAGGTAGAGAATCAACATGGGTCAAGCTCTAGTAAAATTAAACATAGATTTATTCAAAGCATCAAAGTACCACAGTAGGGTTTTGAATTAAATGTAAATTCTATAATTTTTAGTGACACCCATGTCAGGGTTTTATGAGGAACAATAGAGAGGAGCAGAAAAACTATTATGGTGAACCCATAAATGCCTCAAATGCACCAAATGAGTATATAGTGGCTGTGGCCTGGTGAAGAGATTTTAGCTCTGAATGGTCTATCATTTTGTTGTTAAAAGAAAATCCATGTAAGTTCCATCAGGTTAGATATTACCTGAAGCAAAATGATAATAAAAAAGCATGGAGGTTCTACAAAATTTTAGTTTGAGTTCATAGTCAGGAGAACATGGCGCGGCCTGAATATGGCCATGAATTTATAAATAAAAAGAAACGCTTTCTTAGGTTTTCTGTAGAAAGAAATCTATGGTTGGAACGTAACTTACCAGTTAATGCCTATAGGATAACATGTAAGCTGCGGCTAGAGCTAGTGGAGCTTTCAAAACCTCAGACCAAAATGCCCAGTTCGAGCTCATACATGGCAGCCCAAAATGACAGAAGCAAAATAAACATAGAAATAAAAGAAGCATTAGATAGATATATCAAAAGCCACAGCCTGTGAGGCCATGTTCTCATCCAAACGAGCCAAGAAGCCAAAGAGAAGACAAAAAATAAGCTTACCATAGCTTGGAGGTTGAGCATGATCAAAATAGAAGAGAATCAAAGCTCGAATGGAGTTCTAAATTGTCAACCCTAGTTCATGGTGGTGGCACCCAAGCAGAGCCCAAACTCTCAAGAATGCAAAAGTGCGAAATGATAGGAGTTAGAGTTTCTCCTTTGGTTTTGTTCTACTTGCCCTAATTTGAACTTAGGGTTCTTTTTGAATTTTGAGTCAAAAATATGAAGTTTAATACCTTGAGGGGGTGAATTATCATATGCCTAGGTTGACTTTGTTTAAGTCCTTAGGGCTTGTGATTTTTTATATTACATTTATATCTTTGCCTTTGTGTAAGATGAGGAATGCCCAATGCCTTAGGCTTATTTTAATTGATTTTGAGGGATATGCAATTAGAATATGAATGATAAGATATTTTATGCTTAAGGGTGAAACACTTGAAACTAGGGTTTTCATTTTCAATTGATTTTGAAGAAATCAATTAAATGTAAATGGGAAGGTGATTGCCATAGATTAAAAGATATACTTTAGGCATCTGTTTAGTTTTTGAAATGATTTTTAAAGAAAATCAATTAAATATGTAATAGAAATGGCTATTATATTTTATGATTTTTTTTTGAGAAAAATCAAGATTATTGTATTGGAGAAATAAGGTAGTTGTTTTTTGCAAAAGATTTCTCTAAATCTTTAATTGCAAAAATAGGCCAAATTGTGAAATTTGCAACTATGTAAAGCAAAGATAAAGCAAACTGTTTTTATCTTTTTGCTATTTTTAGCAGATTGTTTTATTTTCTGCCTTGGGTCGGATTTGATATTCTTTCTAGAGAGATAAGGTGTTTTATTTGCTTTAAAAGCAAATTTAGCCTATTTTTAGAGGCTTTTTAGTATGATCATGGAAACAGTATGTTTTTTCTACTTTTATGCAGACTTTTGAGATAGTTTGGTACCTTTTCCTTGAGCTTTTCTTGTGAGCTCAGATTAGGATTTTTGGAGAGCTATGTTTTGAAGACTTAGTTTTTACGGCTTCTTCTTAGTTCAGATTTCAGTTTCTTGCTCTTAACATTTTTGAGCTTGTAAACTTCTTTGTACTCAGGTTTTGAGAGTTTCACTCCTTCATCTAATAAAAAGCTGCATTCCTATCTCCAATTTCTATCTCAACTTGTAGTTTTAGTGTGTTGTTTATATTGTGATTCTATTTACAGATCCTCTTTATGTCCTATTATTGCAGATCATTGATGTAGAGAGTTCATTTATTGCAGGTTGCATGCTGTGTTTAAATCTAAACCTTGATGCAAATCAATTTTGCACTGGTGTTCATGAGAGATTGTGAATTCATTGCTGTTTTTCTGAAGATTGTTTGTGGGAGAAATATCAAAGTCATTATTAAGTTTTGTGGATCATTTTAAGTCATAGGTTTTAATTTCAGTTATTTTCTATCCCTTTTCCTGAAGATCATTTAGAATAATATTCATCATTCAGAGAACCAACTCACTCTGAAGATTCTCTTTCCGCACAGATCACCCACATCTGAAAAGAGTTTCCATGTTTCAATAGATAGTCTGATTTCTGCAAATTTGACAAGGGTGCATATCTGATTGATAACAATTTTTGGCACACCTGGTGGGACTCTGAAAGCCATTTTAGAGAAATTTCAGTGTTTTAATTTGCTATTTGGTGTATGCAACAGATTTTTCAACTTTTTGGAGGCTCATTACAATATGCCTGGCGACTCTGATCCTAATTTTGCATGCTAGTGCAGCCTGCACATGAGAAAAATATAGACAAGAGCAAGTACTGCACCTTTCGAATATCGAGAGTTGTCTCCACCACGAAGAAGAGGCAAAACAACGAGGAGGATTTTTGAGACACCTGCGAGATCGAAGTCAACACCTCCTATTTTCAGTTCCTTGGACTTATCACCAGAAGTACCAGTTCTGATATCACAAGCACCGCTAATGGAAACACCAAGGCAACACCCATTCGTGCCTTTCAATCTAGAGGCAGTCAATTAAACATCGTTCAACATGATGACATCCCAGTTGCAGCCCTTAGAAGTCTTCCATACTTCAGCGGGGAGGACCTCACTACACTGGTTGAGCACATCCGTGATGTAGCCACCTTATGCTCGGTTCACAATATCACGTAGGAGAATGTCGCGTTAAGGCTGTTGGCTGCGTCACTCAAAGGGAAGGCACTACAATGGTTCAGAGGTCTTGTAGCCAACTCAATCACGACATGGGATGCATTAGGTAACAGTTTATATCAACATTTTGTTGATAAATCTGATAATCTGTCTTTGATAGAGCAGTTGAGCACCATTTAGAGGGCCCCACACGAGCACTTGGCTGATTTCAACTACCAATTTTAGAGAACCTGGGACATGATTCTTGCAACGGTAAAACCCTTACCAGCATATGCTTTTCTGTTTTACTTAAAAGCTTTGAATAGTAAGATTTCAGTGATGACTCAATCTATGGGTGGGCTTACACTCCCTAATGCCTAGGACATAGCCTTTAGAGCTGAGAACTATCTCATCCAAGCTAGAGACATAAATCATAGACCTCCTATGGCTTTGTTTCTAGAAATACAACCACCTACTCCTACTGCTGTACCTCCCTTAGTTGCTGTCTCACCTATTCTAGCAATAGACTATCATAACGTAGCCCAAGAAGTTGTTGCTCCAGCCCCAAACCAAGAATTTCAAGAGATTAAAAGTATACTCAAGACCTTTGGGAATGATTTTGTGAGCATAAAGAAGAAAGTAGGTCATGAACATAAGCCTTATCAAGCCACTTATTAGAAAAACCAACCAAATAGGCTTGTTTTTCAGAATGATTACCAAACCCAAAGAAGGAATTTTAACCTTAGGCCATTCCAGCCATACAATCTAAACACAGCCAATTCATCAAAGGAAATTGTACCCCAAAATAATGTTGCCCAGGATTGCGATTGGTGTTATCCATGCAATCAGCCCCATAACCAATCAACGTGCGCCAATGAATGAGAAATCAGGCTTTAATTGTCCAAAACAACTATGCTGGTTCATAAAATGTTGTAGATTAGAATTAGGAACAACAAGATAACATGGAAGTTGCCTTGCCGAACTGGAAAAGCTCTAAATTCTGTGGCGTGAATGGTCAAGATCAGCAAAATTCTCCTGTTTCAACTAATACCAGGTCAAAAAAGAGGGCTATGGATCTGGGACAGCAAGCTGGAAATTCACAGCATCAGCTTATGAACAGTAAGCAACCCATTTCGTCATCAAATGTTAATGCTGTTGCGCAGCCTAAAATGTAGATTCTATAAAGAGGCCAAGTGATACCTAACAAGGAGTAGTCAAGAACACATTCACAGCCTTTGCAGAGGCAAAATGATGCTACTGTCACAAAAAACCAACAGAAGGTAAATTCTTCATCATTTAATATTGTTGAACATCTCAAGAAAACCACTGTTAGTATGTCGGTATTAGATGCTTTACACCTTCTAGGGAAGAAGGGTTTACTATAGAATGCTTTAGCTGAATTGTCTATTTCTGACGATACTGATCAAAGGGTTGGTAAGGTCGTGCTTGCTAATGATCTGGAGGATAAAAATGAGCAGAAAATTAAAGAGGTAAAGCCTCCTCCATTTTACTTAAGTCTGATTATTGGCGATAAAATCATTCATAATTGTATGGTTGATTCTGGTGCCAGTAGTTTAGTCATGCCTAAGAGTTTAGCCGATAAGTTAGGCCTTGTTTATGAGCCTAATCCCCAAAAAGGTGTAGTGCAATTAGATGGGTCTGCTGTTAAAACTACTGGTATTATCAAAAATTTGGCTCTTTGCACGCATCACTGAGTTTTTCTATTCATCAGGATATACATGTCATTGACTTACCGCCACACTTTGCCATTTGTCTCTTGAGGGATTTTATAGTGAAGTCAAGGGTGGGTTTTTATCTTCTGATTGGTCTCATTTGTTTTTTAGAACAAGGTATGGTACGAAAGTGACAATAAGTCTAAGCCTCTCGCCAAAGACCATATCGAACCATATTCACCAAATCCTATAAATGCTAACCTCTATGCCACCTCTGCACTGGAGGAGAAAACCATGACCTCAGACTACAACACCCATATAGACAATATCAATCTAGATGAATGGGCAGCCGAAGATCATGAGCTTGATCCTTTTCAGCACACATATGAGATAGGATTAAGAGTCTATATAATTCGAGAACCTGATTTTGATATGCCCAATCTTTGTAAAGAGGAGGAACAGTCTGTAGAAATAGAAAATGAGTTGTGGAAGCTTTATTTCGATGGTTCGAGAAGCAGTATTGGTGCTGGAGGTGGGGCTATGTTGATTTCACTAGAGGGAGATAAATACTTTTCAACCTGCAAATTTTCTTTCAGCTGTTCGAATAATATAGCTGAGTATGAAGCGTTGGTGCATGGCCTCGAATGGGCCCGCAAACGAGGTATTAAATGCTTGCAAGTTTATGGTGATTCAGAACTAATTGTAAATTAGATTAGAAATTTAAATGCTGCCAAGAATGATTTGCTTAAGAAATATAAGCATCGTGTTTGGGATTTAATGGAAGATTTTGATGCTTTTAATATTATTTCGATTCCTAGAAATGAAAATAAACATGCTGATAGGCTCGCTGCCATAAGAGCCCAGTTTGATATTCCCAAGGAGATTTAAAGTAGAGGCACGCCAATATGTAAAAATAGTGGTCAGACCTTTCGTACCTGACAATAATGTGAGCTGGCAGGTCTTTGACAGCGACAAGCAAATTTTAAATTTCTTAATTGCTGAAGCTGAGTTTGCAGATGGAAACCAACAAAAATGGAAGCAACAATATGATGACCAAATTGTGTAGTTGAAGACCAACAAGCTGCCAAAAGGATTGGTGACCTTGGAATTTGTGTTCAATTCAGATAAACAAGTGCATAAAGACAAGTGTAGCTTGACTGTTAAGGAAGAACATTATGCAGCTATTGAAATCTTCAAAGGCAAGCCTCTCAAGCTAGGAAAGGTATGTAATAAAGAGGAACAACAAGCATTTATTCTATTATGTCATAAATTCAGTGATGTTTTTACTTGGGAGTACAAGGATATGAGAGGTTTTAACCCAGAACTAGCCCAACATACTATTGAACTAGAGCCTAATGCAAAACTAGTAAGGCATAAACAAAGACCTCTTAACCCCAAATTAGAGCACCTTATGAAGGCTGAACTGAATAAATTAGTTAAGAGTGGTATTATTTTTCCTATCAAACACACCTCTTGGGTGTCAAATTTGGTGCCAGTTAGGAAGAAAATTGGGGAAATCAGATTATGTGTCAATTTTCGAGATTTAAATAAGGCTTCATTAAAAGATCACTACCCACTCCCTTCCATGGAGCAAATTCTGCAGGTAGTTTCTGGTTCTGACAGATTTTCTTTGCTAGATGGTTACTCAGGTTACAACTAGATTCTGGTTAAGCAAGAAGATCAATTCAAGACAACATTTACCACCAAGTGGGGCACAATGGCCTACAAGAAGATGCCTTTCGGCTTATCCAATGCTGGAGCAACTTTTCAGCGAGTGATGGATATGGCCTTTCACGACCTTATGAACAAGTTCGTTCTGGTATACTTAGATGATATTATTATTTTTCCAGAAATGCTAACGAACACCTTGATCATTTGGAGTAGATTTTTCAGAGATGCAGAGAGTTCAGAGTGTCTATCAATTCAAAGAAGTGTATATTTTCAGTGCACGAAGGAAAACTGCTCGGACATATTGTTTCAAAGCAAGGTATTTCTAAAGACCCTGAAAGAGTCTCTACAATTCTTGAATTGCCGTTACTAGCTCACAAGAAAGGCTTGCAAAGATTTCTTGGAAGAATAAATTTCGTGCAGAAGTTCATACTGAATATTGCAGCTTTGCTGCAACCTCTTACTTCTATGCTTAAAAAGAATATGCCTTTCAGTTGGACCAAGGAAGGTAAGAGGAGCTTTGAGTAGATTAAGGAGGCCCTTGCAGCCGCTCCTACTCTCATCAATCCAAATTTTGACAAGGACTTCATCCTGTATGCCTTTGGAGGAGTAGATACAGTTTTAGTTATGTTATGCTAGCAAAACGATGAAGGCTTGGAGTAGCTTGTAGCATTTTTCAGCCAAGTATTGCATGATTATGAGGTGAAGTATTCTTTTGTCTAGAATCATGTTTTCGTTGTTGTAAGAAGTTTAAAAAAATTCAAGCATATGTTGTCCAACAACAAGATTCATTTGCTGGTTTCTCATTCAATTGTTAAGGATTTCTTACTTAACAAAGATATAAATGATAAGCGTGCTGATTGGATTACCAAAATAATGGAGTTTGACGTTGATATATAGGTAACCAAGCTCGTTAGAGGCAAAGGTTTGTGTGAACAGATTGATGGAAATGAAGATAAAAACCTAAAAGAAGCTGCAAATATAGATTCAGTGCTAAATAATGATGTTGCAGGTGCTATTCCAACGTCTCTTGCTACTTGGTTGCAACAAATGATGCATTATTTGCAAACTGGTGAGTGCCCTGAAGGCTTAGACAAAGCAAAATGAAGGTATTACAGATTACAAGCCATTCCTTATGCAATCATTGATGAAATTCTTTATAGGAGAGATTTCCAAGGCGTTTTATTGAGATGTATTCAGCCTGATCAAGTTGACAAGCTTTTAGCAGAATTTCATGATGGACCTTCAGGAGGTTATTTTGCTGCAAGAACAACCCTGAAAATTATGCGGGCTGGTTATTACTGGCCAGATCTGTTCAAAGATGCTATTTCTTGGGTCAGAAAATGTGAGAAATGTGCTTTATTTTCTAGAAAACAGAGGCTTGCAGCGCTACCCCTGCATCCGATTTAGGTGGAACAACCCTTTGCTAAGTGGGGCTTAGATTTTATTGGTCCTATCAATCCACCTTCAAGCACGAGCCATAAGTGGATACTTACTGCTATAGACTATTTTACCAAATGGACTGAGGCAGTTGCTTTAAAGGAAGCAAACAAGACTTCTGTACTTAACTTCTATTAGGATCTTGTGTTGAGATTTGGTTTTCTAGATTCAATCATTTATGACAATGGTTTGGCTTTTATTGGTTTGAGGATTTCTGATTGGTCAGTTAGAAATAATATTTATTTGAACACGTCTTATAATTATTATCCATAGGGCAATGGATAGGCGAAATCTACAAATAAGAATCTGATTTGGATAATCAAGAAGACTGTTGAGGATAATCAGTGGACATGGCATGAAAAGTTGAAGTTAGCCCTTTGGGCTGACAAAATAACTCCTAAAATGGCCACTGGTTGTTCACCTTTTGTTCTAACTTATAGTAAAGAAGCTAAGTTACTTGTTTCTATTGAGTTGCCGACTTTAAGTTATGTTAAAGAACTAGAATTGCTGAATGAACAGCCTCTTGAGGTGAGATTTGCACAACTGGTAGAGCTCAAAGAAACCAAAAAAGAGGCTCTAAGGAAGCTAGAGATACATCAAGCTCAGATGAAGAATTCTTTTGATAAGAGGGCAAGAATACGTGATTTCATTGTTGGAGATCTGGTTTTCAAATGGAATGAATTTAAAAGAAAACCTGGACGACATTCCAAATTCGATGCAATTTGGGACGGGCCTTATGTGATCACGGAGTGCAAAGAACACAATGCGTTCCAACTTTCTAAGTTGACTGGAGAGGTGTTGTCTATCCCAGTTAATGGGATCCACCTCAAACATTGCCTTTGAGATAAGTTCTATCTTGTAGATAAGTAGAGTAGTATTGCAAATAAATGCATTCCACACATTTATTTTCAGTAGTTTTGCTTTCCCTAAGCATTGCTGCACATGTTCTGTTGGCCATCAGGGCCTGTTAGTTTCCTTTCTGTTCAGTTTCATTTTGTTTTGCTGTTGTTTGGAGTGTTGCTATTCAAATTTTTGAGTTCCATGAAGGGGCAGATTTGACTCTGCGCCAAATGGAGTGTTTTAAGGCAACTGATCCATGCTTAGCAGGAAAGCATTTAGTGGAAATCACCAAAATGTTACCAATTTTTTGCTACAGCTCAATTGGTGGAGCTGGCTAAATACTGTTATATTTAAAAGTTGAAAATATAGTTATTTCTACATATGCTAAGTGCTGATTGTATCTCATTTATCATTATTTATCAAGTGACAGTTATGCTTTGAAAAGAGGAATTAGAATTTCAGAAGTTGCGTTTCAGTGTTACAAAATCAAATGGAGTACATAATTGAACATACAATAATAAAGCATTTCAGATTGCTTTCATTTATTTCATAAAGTGTTTCATATTTACAAAATTTCATTTGATTGCAAGAATTCAAATGATAGTACAAATTTGCATTGAGATGCATTTTTTCCTTTCAAAATGAAAAGAAAAAAGAATGAAATCAAATATCCACACAAGCCGTGGATGTGACTGTCATAGTGCATCATAAACAACACACTATACTATGGAAGATGCATAAAAGGGAATCACATAAGCATAAACATAATCATCATTGCCTGTTGATTGATGGTCAACGGAAAAGTGGTGCACCATTTGTCTTCTCAAGCTCCGTTGACCTGTAGGAAGGAAGAGAGGGATGTCATAGGCTCCCACTATGAATATACCTATATGAACCATCAACGATAATGTAGTATGCTATTAATCATGCACTGAAACAATCAATAAAAGTGCAGAATATGAGCTGAAAGAGAAACATCAACATGATCATGATATATTGTTTTTTATGCTAACATCATTTGTTTCTTTGTGCAGGTATAGGGAAAATCACAAAGCTAATTATCATTTGAAGACCAAGCATGTGGAGAAAAACGAGCTCCCACAAGGGTAGAGCTCGACATGCTGCCCCTTATTCATTACTTGTGGGCTGAGATATAAACTGCAATCATCTTATTCATCAAGAAGGGAAATGCAACTGAAAGAGTAAAGCAGAGTTTATTTATCAAGCCATTAAACCAACTGTGCATTCATAACAATCATGTAAATATTTTTTGAAAGCTACAGGTGAACAGTGGGTTTAATCCGCTCAATCAATTTAACTGAGTACATTCATCTTAAACATTGTTGTATGTTTTATGTTCTTTTTCCATAGTATTATGAGGCATCGTGTTCATGATATTATGCAAGGTTCAACAGTGTTCTTTCTCTCAATCAGGGGTAGTGAACAGGCATACATAATGCCTCAACGAGGAGAATTGTTTTAGATTTTCATTCCAAAAGTGAGCAAATGCATGAAGTAATTCATAAAAATGCATGAAGAGTGCCAAAGAGAGAAATAGTGATATCATCTGATCAAAGCATGGAAAGTACAGGCATTCATCTTTTGGCCTCTAACTGAAGTAACATAAGTGAAACAAGGAGTCACAGGAGATGTAAAGGGAAAATAGAACAGTTAAGCATAATAGAAATGGACAAGCATTCAACAGTTTTCAATAAACTAATTTATGTGTGCTGGATGAAGAAATGTTTCCCATGCACTAAGTTCTGAAGACTACAATATCCATGAAAGTTTCACATGTTTTGCATTTTCTGAAGGATTAGCTTGCTGTCCCAGGAAAAATACAACAGGGATTTGAAGAATTCTTTTGTTTCCTTATTTAAAGTTATAAATTTCCTCTTTCAAGTCATGTGGGAGTGTCATATACAGAACAAGAGTTTCAAAGCCAGGTTAGTGTTTTCCTTAATGGCATCAAGGTTAGAACACAAGGAAAATATCTTCTACAATGTGTAAGATTTACAAAAACACATGGTGCCATGATGATAGGGAAATAAATATACCCATATGAGCTTTATCCCAGAAATTATTTTTTCTAAGTATCATTTACCTATGTAATGGAAATAGAAGAGTATTGAAACGTCGTTTGTGCAGAAATTTCAAAGTGCCCATGAGAGTTTCTTTTTTAGAAAATGCAGACATACATAATGGGTCAAACCCAGTTGTTTCATGAATAATCAATTGCACAGATTTTTCTTCATTTTATGAATACCCACATTGGGGTTTTGATTTAGGGACAAGATTTTTCCAATTCTTGAGTTACCCATGTCAGGGTTTTATAAGAAAATGCAAGAGAAGGTAGAGAATCGACAAGGGTCAAGCTCCAGTAAAATTAAACACATATTTATTCAAAGCATCAAATTACCACAGTAGGGTTTTAAATTAAATACAAATTCTACAATTTTTAGTGACACCCATGTCAGGGTTTTATGAGGAACAACAGAGAGGAGCAGAAAAACTATTATGGTGAACCCATAAATGCCTCAAATGCACTAGATGAGTATATAGTGGCCACAGCCTGGTGAAGAGCTTTTAGCTCCTGAATGGTCTATCATTTTGTTGTTAAAAGAAAACCCATGTAAGTTCCATCAGGTTAGAGATTACTTGAAGCAAAATGATAATAAAAAAGCATGGAGGTTCTACAAAATTTTAGTTCGAGTTCATAGCCAAGAGAACATGGCGCGACATGAATATGTCCATGAATTTATAAATAAAAAGAAAAGCTTTCTTAGGTTTTTTGTAGAAAGAAATCTATGGCTGGAACGTAACTTACCACTTAATGCCTGTAGGATAACATATGAGCTGCGGCCAGAGCTAGTGAAGCTTTCAAAACCTCAGACCATAATGCCTAGTTTGAGCTCATATATGGCGGCCCAAAATGATAGAAGCAAAATAAACACAGAAATACAAGAAGCATCAGATAGATATATCAAAAGTCGTGGCCTGTGAGGCCATGTTCTCATCCAAACGAGCCAAAAAGCCAAAGAGAAGACAGAAAATAAGCTTACCATAGCTTGGAGGCCGAGCATGATCAGAATAGAAGAGAATCAAAGCTCGAATGGAGTTCTAAACTGTCAACCCTAGTTCATGGTGGCGCCGCCCAGGCAGAGCCCAAACTCTCCAGAATGCAGAAGTGCGAAATGATAGGAGTTAGGGTTTCTCCTTTGGTTTTGTTCTACTTGCCCTAATTCAAACTTAGGGTTCTTTTTGCATTTTGAGTCAAAGATATGAAGTTTAATACCTTGAGGGGGCGAATTATCATATGCCTAGGTCAACTTTATTTAAGTCCTTAGGGCTTGTGATTTTTATATTACATTTATATCTTTGCCTTAGTGTAAGATGAGGAAAGTCCAATGCCTTAGGCTTATTTTAATTGATTTTGAGGGAAAGGCAATTAGAATATGAATGATAAGATATTTTATGCCTAGGGGTGAAACACTTGAAACTAGGGTTTTCATTTTCAATTGATTTTGAAGAAATCAATTAAATGTAAATGGTAAGGTGATTTCCATAGATTAAAAGATATACTTTAGGCATCTGTTTAGTTTTTGAATTGATTTTTAAAGAAAATCAAATAAATATGTAATAGAGATGGCTATTATATTCTATGATTTTTTTTTGAGAAAAATCAAGATTATTGTATTGGAGAAATATGGTAGTTGTTTTTTGCAAAAGATTTCTCTAAATCTTTAATTGCAAAAATAGGCCAAATTGTGAAATCTGCAACTATGTAAAACAAAGATAAAGCAAACTGTTTTTATCTTTTTGCTATTTTTAGCAGATTGTTTTATTTTCTGCCTTGGGTTAGATTTGATATTCCTGCTAGAGAGATAAGGTGTTTTATTTGCTTTAAAAGCAGATATAGCCTATTTTTAGAGGCTTTTCAGTATGATCATGGAAACGGTATGTTTTTTCTACTTTTATGCAGACTTTTGAGACAGTTTGGTACCTTTTCCTTGAGCTTTTCTTGTGAGCTTGGATTAGGGTTTTTGGAGAGCTATGTTTTGAAGAAGACTTAGTTTTTACGGCTTCTTCTTAGTTCAGATTTCAGTTTCTTTCTCTGAACATTTTTGAGCTTGTAAAATTCTTTGTACTCAGGTTTTGAGAGTTTCACTCCTTCATCTAATAAAAAGCAGCATTCCTATCTCCAATTTCTGTCTCAACTTGCAGTTTTAGTGTGATGTTTATATTGTGATTTTGTTTATAGATCCTCTTTATGTCCTATTATTGTAGATCATTAATGCAGAGAGTTCATTTGTTGTAGGTTGCATGCTTTGTTTAAATCTAAACCTTCATGCAAATCAATTTTGCACTGGTGTTCATGAGAGATTGTGAATTCATTGCTATTTTTCTGAAGATTGTTTGTGGGAGAAATATCAAAGTCATTATTAAGTTTTGTGGATCATTTTAAGTCATAGGTTTTAATTTCATTTTTTTTCTATCCCTTTTTCCTAAAGATCATTTAGAATAATATTCATCATTTGGAGAACCAACTCACTCTGGAGATTCTCTTATTGCATAGATCACCCACATCTGAAAAGAGTTTCCATGTTTCAACAGATAATCTGATTTCTACAAATCTGACAAGGGCACATATCTGATTAATAACAAGTTCTACCAAATCACCCCATGGTGGTGATGGGGGCAATATAACTCCCATTCCTCATGAGGCAGTGACACATAACATTAAAAAGGATTTGTGTTCTTGTACAGTAGCCAATCCTTCTCACAAACACACACCCCCTTCATCTAACTCAAAAGATTGTTATGGTATTAGTTACAATATTCCTCCTATACATGGACGTAATGAACACATGAAAAAAATTGACATATCATGCTCGGGTAAAAGCACAAAACTATGTCACACTTTCAGCCAAAAAAGTAATTCCAAATGGATTACTTTCGACCAACACGTTTTTGGCCGAGAGGGTTTTGGCCGAAGCCACGGGGTAGTGACAGGCGCCTACGTGTTAGCACTCTTTCGACTGAGTGACTTTCATCCGAAACCTTCTCGGCTGAAAAGGTGTCGACCGAAAATGTAAAAAAAAAGAAGAAGAAAAGCCCGACCATTTTGAATGCTCAGGCGAAAGGGTTCAGGCCGAGAGCTCTTCAGCCGAGGTCAAGACCAACAACACCCATATATACCCAAGTTCTGTCCGAGGTCATTTGATGTATTCTTTGATTCTAGTTCTGTGTGCTCTATTTCATCTGAGAGATTTTTGTGATGTATTTGGAGTTAGGGTTTCATTGATTTGTTGAAAGAAATTCTACTCTTCCATTTTATTGGCTAAATGTTATGAAAATTTGTGTTGTTTGTGATATTGATGAAGGAAATACATAGATTTGGTTATGATTAATTCATAACATTATCAGATTTCGTTGTTTAAATCATTTGCTCTAGTGGATTAGAAATTTGGGGTTTTGTGAGAAAAGTGAGATTGTACATATCTAGTTCCTGGGTATTACTGATTTATCTTGCTTAAACTATTCTTTGGAAGAAATTGAGGTTATTTTCCATTCCGACCTTAAAAACTGAGTAAAGCAAAAAGAACGTCCATGGATTTAAATGTGACCCATCAAATGGTATTTTTTTTCAATTCATAAAAGGCTGTGAATCTTCTAAAAGTACTCGCATTTCTGATATGTACTCTAGTTCGAAGGAATATGTGTAATCTCATACTTTCAATTTTCTTGTATATTAGAAACTGGGATTGGCCTTGGGTTATTAAGCTTAAAGTATTCTATTCACTGCAAGCACATTCAAAGGTAAGACATACTACAAAACACATTACTAGTTACTGGGGCATATGAATGAACTTCTATTTGGATGCAACATTTTATGTTGTTTCAATCCTTCCATCTCTAAACATACATAAAGAAAAAGAATTTAAATAAATTGAAACCAAAATATGAATGATTAAATAGACCAGGCTTTGGGATAGAAGTTCTTAGCCAGTCAGAACAAACCCTGAGAGTAATGCAGTCCCATGTAACTTGAATACCTGGGTAGAGATCAAACAAAGCTCAAGATGCGTATAAAGAGAATCAAGATATAAGATAAAACTCTCATAGCAAAATAGGATAATAAGATGAAACAAATACATTATATTTGCAACATATTGCATTTGATGAATCCACATTTGATTCTGAGAAAAAGGAATGTAACAATATTGCTGCTTACCCACATGTTTCTTGATTATCCTCTATTAGTATCACCTCTAAATACCATAAACAAAGTCCTTGTTTCTTCAGAAATTCCCTATACCTGACAAATTAATACATTTTCACACTAAATAATTCTTGTATTTATATAGAAACAACAAAAAAGAAGAAGAATGACCAAGCAAAATTCCCCTCTTTGGACATTCTTTAAATATTTGATATTTGTGAATGAAAAATTGCTTTGCGAGTCTAACGGATGTGTTAAGAATAGACATATCTTACCATATAATTTTGCTTCCTTCATGCCTGTTGTAACAATATATTATTCATCGAGATTGATGTTATACTTACTTGATAGGTATGAGTAATAATAATGTGAATTCAGAGTGTATTGGATGCAGACCTCAACAAAATAAGTGCTGATATGACTGTATGGTAGACTCTAGGGTCGTATGGTATTGGAAACATTAGACATAGAGTAGGGTTGCACATCAACAATAAACTCTTTGGCAACTCATATCTAAACTATAGAGGTCATAGTTTGTACGTCAATCCCTCAATGGTATGACGGTTGCAAAAACAGTAGTGAAGTAGCCTTCTCCTTCTTGAAAGAGCTCAGTTTGAAAACACAACCTGTTAGAAGGCTTACAAACAAACTTAATAATAGTTTTTGCATATGCAATACATTGAAATCTAAATGTTTAAAAATAGTGACTATAAATTGAAAGTTGTAAGAAGAAACACTTTATCAAAATCATCATGTTTGAGGCATATTGTCTGCAGGGATGGAATAGTGTCCACAATCTTCTCATCACCTCTATTTTATTTGTTGTTCTCCTACTTTGTTCCACACCTTTATTGTCTAGTTTCTTGCTAGCTAATTTCCCACCTTGCAAACAACACAGTCATATATTCCTCTTGGGAAAAATGATGCACATCTTTTACTCATAGATTTGACTAATCATGGATTATATTTAAACTATTTGAAATGCAAAACAGTATATGAATACACAAAATTAATTTTGAATCCCAAAATATAGCAAACATAATATCATCTCACAATATACACATATACACATGTGTATATGTATGTATGTGTAGACATGTATGTGTATGTACTTGAGTGTACATACATGAACATGTGTACACAATATATGTAAATGCATGTGTATGTACATACATACATTTTGCCTAAATTTACATTTCTATAAATTCAAAATTGAAAACCCCAAATTTTTAGTTCACCATATGTACATGTACATGTATACATATATGTATGCACGTGTGTACATATATATGTGTATGTGTGTACATGTATACATTATGTACATAATGCACATACATGTATGTGTACATGTATGTATGTATTATATATACATATGTGTATGTGTGTATGTAAATTATGTATGTATGTGTATGTGTGTATGCATGTATGTATGCATATATATATACATACATGTATGTGTGTATGTATGTACATGCATATATGTGTATGTGTGTATGTATGTATGTATTTTATATGTATGTGTATGTGTGTATGCATGTATGTATTATATATGTTTGTGTATGTGTGTATGCATGTATGTATATGCATATATATACATACATGTATGTGTGTATGTATGTACATGCGTGCATATATGTGTATGTCTTTCTATCTGTATGTATTATATATGTATGTGTATGTGTGTATGCATGTATGTATGCATATATATATATACATATGTATGCATGTGTGTATGTATGTACATGCATATATGTGTATGTGTGTATGTACATACATATGTATGTATGTACATATATGTACATGTACATTTTTATGAATACATGTGTATGTATGTATGTACTTGAGTATGTATGTACATAAATATATGTATGTATATGTATGCACATGCATGTACATATATATATTTATGCATACATATTTATGTATATAAATATATATATATATACATATACATATACATATATATATACATATATATATACATATATATATATATATATATATATACACATATGTCATGTACATGTATGTATATAGACATACATACATATACATACATGTATATACATGTGTACATACACACATACACATATATGCATACATATGTACATACACACATACACATATATATACATGTATATACATGTACACATGCACTCCCACATACATACATGTGTACATACATACATACACATAAATGTATATATATGTACATACACAAATGTATTGAAAGTCTCTTTGGAGTTGTCAAATTTCTTATGTTATCTAAGTTGTTACAAAAGGTGAACTATTGAGTTAAGTTCATTGAAGAAGAAAATAAATTATATGATGAAATAAAGGTCATTCCATGCTTACAAGGCCAAGGTTTCTAATCAAGCATAGCATTCCCGAGGCCTAAATTCATCTTTCATGAAAGAAAAAGATGATATCAAAGGAGATATTGTGCCTACAAAACATGTGTACAATGTTTATATTTTATTCCTAAGGAATTTATTTCAAAGAATTTTAGTTATTACTTTAATATGTTTTAAGTTATCAAAAAATTAAGGAAATGTTAACCTTTTTATTTAGTTTTTGATTTAAAAAATAATTGATTACAAAGAAAGACTATATATGTGACCAATTGTAATGAAGAGTATTTTTTTATTTTGATCTAATTTTAGTATAGAGTGGTTGAAAGGATAAATATATTTTTCCATATTTATTCTTGGTTGCATATTACATGCATCTATGATTTAATAGGTTCACATAGAGATAGATATAAAGTTTGAACTAGATCTCATTAGATACATTTAAATTTAAAAATGTTTTCTAGTTTTGAAGCTTGAAAATTTTACATTTAATTTAAATATATATTTTTTTAGTTTTGAAAAATTTTCAATTTAAATTTGTTTAGTTCATCATGTAATTTTGTTTTAATGATATGCATATCTCTATCTATTTATATATATCATGGCTGATGAGGGATCTCATCAGTCCCCTCATTTTGAGCGAGAAGCTCAAACTAGATCAAATATATTTCAGGATAGTATTGCTAGATTAGACAATGCTCTAAAATTTTTAGAGCAAACAATTCACAACTCCCCCAATTTGGCTAATCGAGATAGATTAGTCACTATTAGAAAGGAAATTATTAAGATGATTGAGACAATTCAATCATACAATCCTTATGATGAAATCAACATTGATCAGTTTTATTTTTCTCTTGCCAGGAGTGTTACTGGCACAGTGAAACATAGAGAAGTTACCAAATTAGTTTTAGGTGAACATGTGTTATCCATGTTCCCATTTTATAGAGGAAAAAATAAAATTAGAGGATATGTGGTTATGAGGTGTGAAGATCCTCTTCTTGCGCCATTCATATACCCTAGATGGTTGGCAACACATCATAAATGGCCTCATAATGATGAGCTACCACTGTATTTTGTGAAATAGTTATATGCAAAATTTCATTTACATATAGAGGTGGACTACACATCTTATCCTGAGCATGCTGGCCAGGGTAAAGGCTATTTTTCTAACAAACCACAGTTTAGACCTTTAAATTTTCCACCGCTTGTTGAAAAGAGGGCATTAGTTGGCCCAAACCTTTTGGTTTTACCAAAATGTTTGGAATTGGCATCAGCAGGGGAGGCAGCAATAGGCTCCACTCAGAGTCATATTTTTGATAACATTGCCTCTATTACAATGCAGATCGATCAGATTTCATCTGATCGAGTTGGTAGATACTTATTACGCCTGCGAATCAACCTTCCTCCCACTAAGGCTACATCTGCATCGTATGATCCATTTATTATTGCCAATCTACCTACTCTTGCAGATGTCGAGCATATGACCCACATGACTCTACATAATATGTGCAGACTCTCAATTTTGGATTTACTAGCAGCATATTAGGTTATCAGTGAGGACCATGGAATTGCTCTTGATAGGGTACTGGACTTTATTAGACAGTGATATCCTCATACACATATGAGCCACGAGGTGGAAAATGTAGCTCAAGATATTCCACATCAGCCTACAGGATCCCATGCACATCATGTTTCTATTGATCCTTTAGCTTGTCTAGGTAGTCATTAGGATGTTATAGGTCATGTTGAGGCTACTGTGACACTTGATCTTGTCCATGGGACATATAGTTGGCTTCTTTTTGCCACTAATACTATACATGCTATAGAGCCCCCTATGATGTCTTTACATTCTCATGATCTTAGTGACATTGGTAGAGCCATCGAGCAGGCATGACAGGTACTTTCAATTTATAATTTAAATACATATATAAAATTGTGTTCTAAAAAATTATGTAATGCATTTTAAAAACTTCTAGTTGTTTAACTCCTAATTGAAATTGTGTACTTGAAAATTTTAAGCAGTATGGTGATTTGTTAGACTTTAGAAATTTGGAGCATGATGGTGATCCTGCGCAGTATCCAGATGAGGTACATTTAAATTTAATAAAAAAATTAATTACTTGATGTTTAAGTTTGAACACATTAAACTCAAGTACATTGTAATTTTAGATAATTTTACATCTATGTACTTGAACACATGCAGGGGTTGGGACGAGGCTCAAGACACAGATTGAGAGATCTTGGATTGGGACATGGATCCACACATCTTGGATCAGCAGAGCGACCAGTCCATGGATCAAGGGAGATATCGGGCTGTGGATCGAGGGAGAGATCGAGCCATGGATCAAGGGAGAGATCGAGGGATAGATCAGGCCAGAGATCTAATGATTCTATTCATACCTGACATCCCTCTCTTTGAGATTTGTTTTATAGTATTACATGTTTGAGATCATATTATTACATACTGGAGACACTTTTTATGATTTATGTATTGAACATTTGCACATGTGTTGTACTTATGTTTTATGGTATACATATATACTTGTTATGATTTACATGTCACATTCATACATTTATGTTTTATGGTTTGAATCTAGGTTTGTTATATACGTGCATTATTATGGTTTGATGTTCACTTACATTACATCTATAAATACATTGTGCATTATTAGTTTATGGTTTTATTTATTTAGCAAAGAACAAGTACCTTTATTTAAATTTAAATTATGGTTTGTTCAAATGCACTTGTTGTACATATCTATTTACATCATGAAATCAAAATTTTGTCCACTATCTAATGGTTGCTATTTGTAAATTTAAAAAGATGGACATGTACACAATTAATTTAAATAAATAGTTCAAATGAATTTGTCTTTAATAAATAGGTCAAGAAATATAAAAAATTGAATGCAAATATGCTTGAGATTAATGCTATATTTTAAAGTAGAACATAAAAATGCAATTGGAAATAGATGATAGTTCTTGAATTCTTTAAAGCTCGAAATGTTCATTTTTAAAGTCAGTCTAGGTTAAATACATTTAAATTGTGCATATATCATGCTATACATGAACCTAAGAATTCCATATAATCTAATACACATGTTCATTTGAATGTGTATGCAAAGAATTCTTGAACTAGATGATGAGCTATACTTGTGTCTAGTTGAATGTAAATGAAATCATATATATATATATATATTTGAAAGTGTTCACTTAAGAATGAACCATATAATTCAAAGAAAGCATGTAAGCTATAAGTGGAGTTGAATGTAAATGAAATCAAATTTCTAGTCTTGAAAGTTTAAGAATTCCATGTGGAACATTTATATATATATGCAATTGGAAATTGATATATATTTAAATCTTGAAAGTCATGCACATTTAATATTAAATTAAAAATTGATGACAATTCTATATAAATTAAAAATTGATCAATCCATATTTAATTGTATTGGAAAGATGGACCATTACATACATGGTCTCAAGCTATACATGGTAAACAAAGTTAAATTGATGCCAAAATGTAGCTATCTCAAGCACCCCAAACACCATCACTATGATTCACTACAATGTTCATATATTCCAATGCACCTTGAGGTGAACAAGAAAGACCAAACCAAGAGAACCTGGATACAATCTAACATTAACAAAATGGATAAATAATAGTTCTATATTTAAAAGATAGGAGCTAATGTTCTTAAGCAAATTTGAATTTTAAAGATGAAATCAAATTATAAGGTCAAGTGATTTTTTATTAGGAAATTGGATTTGAAATGGATGATAGTCCAGATTAAGGATAATGTCCCTAGATGTTGAAAGCTTTGGGTGATGACGAAAGGACAATATGATGTATGGACTAGATTGAGACCAAGTAACCAAATTTTGATGTTCAAGTGATGTTTTTTTATTATTAAGGATGGAGAATGGATGTATGGTTGAGATGGATCTAGATGAATAATTTTTAAATGATTCTAGGATGATTATGGTTAAATGGGTTATTACTTGATAAAACTTGATCTTAACTTGATGATAAGGATGAGGGATGCTTACCTAATGAAAATAATAAAATTAGGATGTGATGATTAGGATACATGAAAATCCAGATGATCATTTAAAATTATTGAATGTCATGCATTAGTAATGTATAAAAAATAAAGAAAACTAGAGACAACATTTATGTCTAGATTCTTCACCACTCAAACACCAAATCAACTAGATAATTATATAAGTTTTTGGAGTTGAATGTTCAAATGAAATGAAAGATTCATGTGAACTTAAGAATTCCATGGAACATTTAAATTTAAATGCAAAATTGGAACATAAACTAGGTTTTGTACAAATTATTGCACACACACACACACACACACACACACACACACACACACACACACACATATATTCAATCTAGCTCATGTAATGGCATATAAAGTGGAGTTTAACAAGTATTTAATTCAAAAGATTTGAAAGTGAAATTCCAACAATTCCATGTCAAACATAAAAATACAATCAAGAATCTAGAAGATGACCTCAGGAATTTCCGAGATTCTTAGATGAACTAAAAGAATGAACCATGTCCAACATGTAAAAATGAAATTGGAAATTTAGATGATTTAAAGGAATTTAGGAAAAATGTAAATTAAAACATTTTTAAAGTCACTAGGTTTTGTATCAAGCATATATATGATCTAACATACATGTCACATTCTAAAAAAAACCCATTCTAAATCATGTCACATGTCCAATCAATACAAATATATATTATAGATCTGGAGTCATAAATGTGTACATATATCCAAAAAACAACTTAAAGCTCTTGGTACATAAAATCTGGATCCTCTTTATCTTTAATTATCTCTAAAATCTTTTCATGATCTTCAATAGGAAACCTCTACTTTTGTTTGGCACGTCCTCTTTTAGGTAAATTTTCTAAATTTATTTTTGTTGCCAAAACTAAGTGACTGTAATGTAGAACCTTTTGTCCTTGCCTATAATCAACAAATATAATACCATTTTTATCTATCTTTATTTGTTGATAATATGTGCCTTCAATAACAACTGATCCAATGGGATACTCTTGTCCATCACCATCTGTCATCGATTCGACTGATTTTCTTTTTGGTTGCGTACATCTTAGTAGATAGTAATCTACACCTTCCGCATTTTCAGGATCTGCAACTACAACGAAAATATCTCCTATACACACACCACATATACATAAAAGTAGAATTATGCATTTTAAGTTGTAAAATTTATATTTTATATTTGAAACTTAAACATAGAATATATATATATATAAATCTTGATTTTAACTAAATTAATCAATTTCCATACCTGTAACAACTAAATCGGATACACGTCCGTAATCAACTGAATATAGTGGATCGTAGACATCGACATTGTCATCTTCAGCAAAAGGAGGCATTGATATTAATTGTTAAATTTCCCATTGTGAAACATACCCGTCTCTAATATTCTCACATTGATCAATATTTGCATTGTCCTCAATGCAATCAACACAAAAACATGATTTTTCTCTCACATTAATTGCATAAGGCCTACTACTCCCCGTTGTCATGATTTGATGTAGATTTATAATACCATGAATTGCTTGACAATTATAAGGATTTGATTGATCAATATCTGTTTAAATTCACACTTGAAAATTCAATTTGAAATCATGTATGTACTTGAACTTTGAAATTCAAATTTTTAACAAATTTTGACTAGATGTACCTGTAACTTCCCAAAAATCCCGTGTGTTGTATGTTGAGTCATAAGCAGAAAAATGACTTTTGCATCATTCAACAATTTCGTTTGCATTTCATATGGCATTACCTACAAGTACACAAGTTGGCACAATTTGTCACGTATTACTTTCAAGGAACTTAAAAGAATTTAATTGGTTTTTAAAATATATATATCTAATCTTTTTAAAAATATCAAGCTTCGTGGATATATATAAGTTGAAAACACATACCAAACAGTTCATGTTGATGAAGTTACGCACTTCACACATCACTCCTAAATGGAGTGCTCTCCTTTCATATCCAATGTCATAAAAATACTGAAATAGGTGGTGAGTCTAATGTTGATTGCTTGAAAACAAAGGGCTTTTGCAAGCTTAAATTGTCTTGTGAAGTTACAAATAATTAAACACTTGAAAACCAAATTAGCTTCAAAAAAGTAATTATATATATAGATTTAAGCAATCAAACAATTTAAGTCTCAAAGTTAAAAGTAAATATAAATTAAAAATAATAATTTAAAAAACAATGTACTTACCAACACATCCATCAAACCATATCCATGTTGTTCTTGATTTATACCACGTCGTCTTAGGTCTTCAAAAAACATTTTGAAACAATGAGCTACATAGCTTCTATCATGATTCGTATCATCACTGATATAAAAGTGAACCTCTTTGATGATAATTCTATCATCTTTGCTACTTTGTATTCCATCGACCGCTAACTTTGCATGCTTGTAGAAAACTTGCATGAGGATTGCAACTTGCTCTAAATGATAATATTGACTTTGGATCTCAGTTTGAGGACTAAATGTATAGTTCTTAGAAAAATCTACAATAGAGAGAATACAACCTGGTGGAAAATAATTCTTTGAATAAAAAAATTGCTTAGCTTGCCATCTTGCACCATGACAATGTTGGATATATGGATATATGATATTGTGAAATTTATTCATGAATTCATTGTAAAGCAATCCACTCTCTTTGAGAACAATTTTTTTGGCCTCAACTCCTAACTTCGTTAAGCATGTCTCATATTCAAATCTCTTCCAAAAATTAACACATTTCATTATTGTCAACATGTAAAGATTCTTCAATCTCCTATTAATCATTACAGCCATTTTAAACAACGTTGTTCATCCAAAATTTTCTGATTTTTCACATAGAGACTTCCTAAAATTGTTGTACTTCCCAGGGAATGGCCCAAGTTCGATCAATTTCTGCCATATTTTTCCAGACATGGGTGTAGATCAAATTCAACATGATTTCGACAAGTTTCACGTACTTTATTTATATGTACAAATGATGGTCGTAGTGTTTCAAACATCCTTTGACAAATCTTCACATTTAAAAATTCTTGTTTAAATGCTTCAAAAAGTTCACTTTGTGTTGTATCTATAAAATGTTTTGGATGAGAAATTTTTGTACCATCATCACCTATTATTTGTATGGTATCCCTTCTATTGGAAGAAACATGGGAGTGGGT
>VDFB02322856.1:0-53337 GCA_007258455.2 Sequoia sempervirens
TGGCCATATGCTCTTTGGGGCTCTCCTCCCCTTCAGAGGTTTTCTCTTCTTCTTATTTTTCTTCATTTTCATGTGAAGGAGGCATTTCCTCATCATGCTTGGGGCTTCTGCCTTGTTCCCCAGTTGGAGGCTCAATGTCCTCCTCTATTTTCTTGTCTGTATCTTTCTTTTCTCCAGAGGGTGGTCCCCCAACTTCCTCACCAACATCCTTGAGTTGTTTAGCAAGTTCCTCCTCCAGCTCTTGATCGGAGGTTTCCATGATATACTTTGACCCTATATCTTCAATTTCTTCTTCAAAGGATTGGGTCCCCTCCTCTTCCTCATGTACCACTTTATCAATTACTAGATGCTACTATTTGGGATGCGTGTGATAGTCATTTGCTTCTTCTTCAATATCTTTGGCTGCTTCCCTCTCTTTCCTTTCCAACTCCTCATATATTTGCATTGTTGCTTTCATTTCTGGTAGCTTGGTTGGAGGAGTATGGATAGGAAGGCCAACGACAACTTTTGCTAGAGTAGCTTGTATTGATGGATTCATGAACACTCCAAACAACTTAGTATGTATGTTTTGCATATGTTGAGAAAAAGCTTCTAGAAGAGAGAGGGTATAAATTGTTGTCGTTGCAGTGGCCAGTGGAAGGGCTGATGATGGAGACATGGAGGAGAAGAGTGGAGAAGTGGTGGTAGAGGAAGAACCTATCACCATTACTTGAGCAGCGGGTGGGGTGGAAGCAAGGTGAACCTGTGTGAACCAAGATCCTAATACCTGCAAAACACAACAAACATACACATTAGAAGATTGAAATGCAAGTTAGAATCTAAGTTCCTCAAGAAATCCATTTATCAATGCTCTAAATAGGAAAATGAAAGCAATACAATGAGAAATCAACAAAAGAGATTAAATCCTATGAAAGCAATATAAATTCTTGATCTCTTGAGGGAGTTGGTGCCAATTTGATGTGGAAATTGGCCCTTTCCCAAATCCTATGCAAGCTTTATTGATTGATGATGAAGAGTGATCCACTTTGATGAATATTGATGAATGCTCCAAGATAAAATATGCATAATCTAGCTATAAAACTCAATGAGATGGATAAAAATTGCTATGAATTTGAGTATAGTAAGTTTACTCAAGTTGTGGATGATCAAATGAGGATATGAGCTTTTTATTTATAGAATTCCAAGATGGATGAATGTCCAAATTTGAGCAATGTGGGACTAACATTCATCCAATGGCATGATGCCACTTGTCAATCTATGAATGGATGGAGGATGTGCAAGATTTGGGGATTATGCCAATAAATACAAATATTTAAAATTCAAATTTGTTGAAATGACTTGCAAGAGGGAAGGGAAAATGCAATAAATTCCACTTGGCTCAAGGAAAAGGACATGTAAGATGAATTTATTGCTTTGTTGGATGTACATGTTGACTTGGAATTTTTGAATTCAAATTGAGAGAATATTCCAAAAGATGCCTTGTGAGGAAAATAGAGATTTAATAAATGAATTAAATCTATTTTCATGTGCAACTTGCATTAGCTAGAGGATGGGACATGAGATGGGATTAAATTAATTAAGGGTTAATTAATTTAATGAGAGAGGTTAGATGATGTGACCTATTTGACTCAAATTAATGGGTTTATTTAAATCAAATAAGAGAGGAATATGACAAGAGATTAATTAAATAAGATTTTGATTTATTTAATTAAAAGAGATGGTGTTAGATTAAATTAAATAAGGTTTTAATTTATTTAATTTAATGGATAGACTTTAGAGATTTAATCAAATAAATTGATTATTTAATTAAATAGGGATAATTAGATCAGATGGATTGATTTGATTAACAAGAGAGAGTGACTTAATCAGATAAAATGATTTATTTAATTAAGGGATGAAAGTTGATGAATTTAATAAGATAGGGGAATTTGATTAAATGGTTAGACCGAGGGATGATTTAGGAAGAAACGATGTTAGTAGTCAGGATCAGAGTGTGTGATATCAATCTGTATATTTTCGATGTCTACATAACCGATATGTCTATCGCGGGCAGAGAAGAAGCAGAAAATGCTTGGGAAACAAGTGGAGGAGTGATGGTAGTGGCAGCAACAATAGTGGTGGCAGCAAGAGCAGAGGTAGCAGGTGGGGACTTTGGCTACTTGACCTCTTCTTCCTCTCCCTCCCAGAGTGGGTCCTTTTGTATTGTGGGCATTTATGTGAATCCACCCTACTTCTTTGACTTTTTAGAAGGCTCACCTTCCAATGCTTTCCTTGAATATACTTTATGTTTGGGTTGATGTTCAACTGTTTCTTTTTTCTTCTTGTACCATGTAGTGGGAGGAGATGCTGAAGTCTCTCCAGTTGAGGCAACAATGGTAGAGGCATTGTTAGTATCGCTCTCGGGTTCATCCTCGAGCTCACCGTACGCTAGAGTAGCTCCTTGTAGCTTCAATTGAGCAATTTTCCCATCGATCCATTGTTTTGTTCTTGCCTCAATGGGTTTCATCAGAATATCGAGGTCATTGACCTCTTCCTTGTCCTAGTCAATTAGGGGCAATGGTAGATAGGTGAAAACATCATACCTAGGATCAATCACCGTGTTTTCATCCTCAACAATCTGATCTAGCACTGGAAAGAACTTGACCATTTTAACAAAATATGTCGTCATGCACATGTGGTGCCTCATACACACTTCTTTATCAACTCTGCAGTTTTCCCAGAAGTCCTCAACATTATGCAAATGGGCATATTCTACCCCATTTGCTTTTTTTAATTTTCCTAGAAGTCTTCAACATTATGCAAATGGGTGTGTAGACATCTAAGTTTACTCCCTTTTCGTCTATCATATTAAATATTAATTTATTAAATTAATATTACACCTTTTATCTCATATCTGTAAAGTATTTAATTTAATAATTAAATGCTTTATCTTTCACCTTCTTCCTCTCTAAATTAAATAAATACACCAATTTATTTAATTTAGTCATTTTTACCCTTTTGATTTAAAATCAATTTAATTTTTTTTATTTTCTCTCTCCTTGTCACATCCTCCATGATCTTGCTATAATTGAATTAATTTAATTAATTCATAATTATGATGTGCATCCTCTTAATCAAAGATTATGTCACATCCTCCTACATTTGCCACTTGCCTCTAATCTTCCATTAATTATTCTAATCCAATATTTGCACAACCTTAACCAAGGTCATTAGCCATATTTAGCACCACCTTTTTAGTCAACCTTTGCATTTACCTCTTTTTAGCATTAACCCTCTTTCCCATGTGAATTTTTAATTCACATTTATTTATCCTAGATTCTAAGGCTTCTAGAACCTTGGACTTGTCACATCATCCACATGTGACCAAGTCCCACCTTTTTGGAGCTCACCTTTTATCCTTTAGATTCTCTTAAGAATGTGAATTTTTAATTCACATTTATATTTTCAACCACCTCTCCTTTTCCCATGGAGATTTTTGAGGAATTCCAAAATTTTTCAAATGTCCCTTTCACTCTCATTTGGGGACAAGGAATCCCTTTTTGAGAAAATCTTCTCACTCCCCAAGGTGCTTGGAAGGTACTTGTCCTTCCTCCACCTCATGTACCTTTTGGCCACCTCACTTACACCTCATCTCCCCTTAGCCACTTCACCATCCACATGTCAAGATGTGAGGGTTTGTGAGTTCTCAACTCACCATAGCCCTTCATCTTGACCTTGTTGGATGAATCTTGACTGTTGAATTCTCTAGAGAATTCAAATTCTTCTATAAATACCCCCTCCTCAAGGGCATTTTCAACACTTTCATTTTGGAGTAACCTTATGCTGCCAATTTGCATTCTCAATCATTCACTATCATTTAGCCATCCACTTTGATCATCTTGCATATTCAATCTTGCATTTAACTACACCAAAAAGCCATCCAAGGAGCACACAAATCCATCAAAATCAAGGGCCAACCAAGGAGTCTTCAACAACAAGGAAGGTATAATCAATTTGCATCTTATTTCATCTATTTTCCTTGTTTTATCACTCTTTAGGTTAATCATTAAAGTGTTCTTAGTATTTTATTATTTGCATTTTTAGTTATTTTGCACATTAGAGTAGGGTAAAATTCCAAGGTACACATTTCTGGCATGCCCGGTGGGACCCACAAACAGGTTCTTGCATTTAACTTTTATTTGTGATAAGTTTTTACAAAAAAAGGTCAGAAGGGCGGAAGCGCCCTCTGTTTTACTACAGAAGGCCGGAAGCGCCCTTGTTTTTGCTGCAGAAAGGTGGAAGTGCCCTCTCTTTTGCTCTAGAAAGGTGGAAGCGCCCTCTTGTCTGCTGCAGAAAGGTGGTCACGCCCTACATCTAAAAATTTGTTTTTGGATAACAATTTGCTGCAGTTAAGCGTATACGCCATTTTGCTTAGAAGATCTGTTCTAACACTTTCTTGCAGTAGGGCATACAAATTTTCTTTTTCAAAATCTGATAAAGTTTCCTGCAAAGGGGTGGATACATCCTTTTATTTTTGAAAGGCTCTTTTCATCTAACATTTTGCTGCAGAAAGGTGGAAGTGCCCTCTGTTTTGCTGCAGAAAGGCAGAAGCGCTCTCTGTTTTGCTGTAGAAAGGAAGAATCATCCCTATTTTTGCTGCAGAAAGGTGGAAGCGCCCTCTGTCTTACTGCAGTAAGGTGGAAGTGCCCCTGTTTTGTTGTAGAAAGGCAGAAGCGCCCCAAAACAACATAATTTGGAAGGTAAAACAGTCATTTTAGCTTCGTTTTTGCTCTCGTTTTTAGCTATTTTTAAGTAATAACTCTCTAACATTGTTTTGGCAAGGATATTGGTGTTTTTTGCTAATGTTCTGCAACATATTATGGTGTAATTGACTAAGAACGAAGGATAAGATAGCTAACGTTTACTTGCAGGGCCATCTATTTGATCAAATTTTTAAAAAATTATCCTTGTTGTTTGCACATAGTCTAATTAGGGGGAAGTAACCTTTATTGCTTGCTATGCTTGTCTACTATTGTGTCACCCAAGGGGGCATTAATTTGTTTTCACTTTCCCCTTGCACTTCGTGTGAGCCTGGGGAGTAGTTGGAAACAGTTAGTGTCTTCTTTTTAGTGGGACCTACTTGGGGATTTCATCACCCCAAGGGACGATTCCAACCACGCGTACCAGCAGGGTATATAAAGGGGGGAGAATGAAAGTTGTACCCCAATCTAGTCACGTCGTAATTGGTGGAGAGTTGAAGCTAGGGTGATACCTAGATAGACGTGAAAAGTTGGTCCGAGCCTTTCAATATCTCACTGGGGTTCCCGACTCACGCTTGTGACGGGCTGGTATTCATGATTGTGCCTCACGTACCAAGAGTATATCAAGGACTCCCTAGAAGTCTTGTGCATCCTAGATTAAGACCTTACCTGGCCATACCCTTAACATTAATCATAGGATTGTGCTTGCTTGAAGTGTTTTCTTGTGAAAAACCCGTGAAATCTTTGATACTTTGGCCTTACTTTATCATTTTGAGTCCTTTCCATAGCCATTTCCATCAAAACCAAGCTCTGTCTTGCTGCAAAAAGGCAGAAGCACCCCCTTTTTTGTTGCAGAAAGGCGGAAGTGCCCCTTGTTTTGCTGCAGAAAGGCGGAAGCACCCCTGATTTATTGCAGAAAGCTGTCAACGCCCCTGATTTTCACTGCAGAGGGGCGGATTTGCCCTCCTAAACACTTGAAATCACCCCATTTAGATTCATTTAGCCTCTAAACCATCATTTAACCATTCCCAACCATTATCTCATCATCCTAAGCCTCCGTTTCGTCACTTTAAGTCTCCCAAAACCTACATTTAATCCATTTAAACCTCCATCCTATCACTCCAAATCTTTGTTAACCATTCTAAATCCCTACTCATTCTCCACAATCATCTTCAATCCACCCATTCATTCTAATTTCCTCATATTCCGTTCAAAGGTCCACACCATCACTTACCGAACATCATCATTTTACCATTTACATCACCAAAAACCACTCATAACCAAATGGACTTAACCTCTTTTAAAAAACAAGAAACTTCTGCTAGTGTTAAGGCATTGGATATCTACCATATCATGGACAACGATTTACTTGTTGAAGACTTATTTGATAACTTTAGCATTGATAGGTTCCCTCTCTAGTTCATCAAAACCATTCTCAATGTCTATTATTATTCCATAACACTCTAACGAATATGAATGAGATTCTCCTTCCTTTATCATTGGCTATGATTCCCCCACTTCTAGCAATGACGACCTAGACACCCAATGGGAAAAAGATACTAGAGCCATACTAACCATTTCAGAAACCTCCGTAAGCTTTGCAGATAATGATGATAACCTATTGTTGATGGGTATTTTTGCACCTTCTCAACACAGGCAACACACGAATGCACTACCTCTCTTGAAAGGAAATCTCCTACCATAAGTTGCAACAAACTACCTGAAGGTCTCTCAGGTGTTAGGTCATGACGTGCTTGGAATAATTCAGTTGGTTCAATGTGATCTTGTTGGTAATCACAAGGAAGCCTTACGCGAGTTAAGTTGGAGGGAATTGGCTTTTTGAATGGAGTTTATGAAATTTTCTGAAGTGTTGCTCTATTCCTGCAAGTTCAGAACAACAGTCTCAAACTCCACTCTGATCTTCATATTTGGCTTTACAATGTACAATGAACTTTATCTAAAGTCACTATTTAAAATAAAAGTCAAAAGGGCAGCGAAGAGAGTAAGTTCCTAGACTTGAAACTACTGATGAACAGTGACAATGGAGAATGCTACAGTGGATAGTCTTCCTAAAACTAAGTCCCACTTAACCAGATTAATTCACAGTCTCATGATACTAGTGCAATCTTCTAAGGTTTACAGATTTCAATCATTCATTCACCATGAATAATGAACAAAGATATGATTTAAGTGCAACATTCAAACAATGTTCAGACTAGCTTTGCACTGCAGTTTATCATCAATAAACAACAAAAAGAATGAACAAGGAAGGGCATCAACATAATAGAATCATTCACCATCAATGAACAATATTAACTAATCTACTCAAGCATGCTAATACAAAAAACAACAAATTTAATCTGCTCAAATTCACTAACTAGGAGGAGAAGAATCATGAAACATCAAATTGGAACTCAAGAATCCACCAAAATCAATGAAATTCTATTAAAATTCTAGTAGCATGTCTTTACAACAACTCAATTCTCTCTTGAAAATGAGAGGAGACCCCCTATTTATAGTGTCCAAAAATCAAAATGGATGGCCAAGATTTAATCTATTTGTGTGGCCAAGATTCACTACAAATTAGGGTTTCACCTACCCCCAAATATTTTACAATGTAAATTCATTTTTGTCCTCTAGCCTATTTTTTCATCTAGTGGCCAACACTATAGCTCTTTTTGTCTTTTAGCTGATTTCCTTTTGTTGTAGCTACACTAGGAGGAATTCATCATCTATGATTGGATTTCCTTCTCTTTTCTTGATGGTGGCATACTCCATGAATTTGTCGATTAAAATCCGAAGCCTATCCTTCTAAACAATCTCAGACTAGAGGATTTGAAAATGAAGTTTCTTAGAATGATTGGCCACCTCCTCCCCATGCTTTGTAGACTTTGGAGTGGCCTTCACCATTTTTTTTGATTGAAAAAATGCCTTGGCAGTGAAATCCATGAAAAGCGGGGACAAGTCATCTATTGCACCCTCCTCCATCTATTTATGGAAGTATTCTTTAATCTTTTCTGCATCCAACTCTTTGGTAGACACATCTCGATCAGTCATCAACTTAATATAATCCTCACTGTTTTCCCAATGCTCTTTTTCCCATTTGAGGTCAAGCTCGACCTCATGCAACAGTTTTTCTAGAACCTCATTTCGATGATCAACGACCATTTTGCATGTCTCGACTAACCAATGATCATCTTTGACGATGCCAAATTCCTTTTCCCAAGATTTCTTCAGTATTTTGAGGACAACTTCAACCATTGGGTTGGTGATTCAGTAGAATTCAATGTAGCGGAGACATACTTTCTCCATCTCCTCTAATTGTTGTTGCATAAGCTTGAATTTGTTAGTCATTCTAATGGCATGCCCTATGCCCATATCGCCATTGTAGATCACCTGTTAGAACCATTCCTTAGTGGTTTTTGTCCAATTTTTCCTTCTTTCCAGCTTGCTAATATGTTCTTTGGATAGTAGCTGGGGTGGTGTTGACGACGTGGTGGGTAACTCTTCAGCCGATGACCATTGTTGAATGTAGGCTATCAGATCTAGCACCTGGACTTTTAACTCCTCCTTAGAGGATTTTTCCTTATGCATTTGATGTACAATGGTGGCGACGGATCCCTGAAGATGGTTGATTTTATGCTCTCTCGTGGTTGTCCCCAGATCAATGGTGGAGATATTATAGCTGACCCCTTCTTCTCCCATAACTAGAGTAGCTATCTGCACCATCCTAGATCCCGAGGCATCCATTGTCAAGTGGGATCTTACCCTTGGCTTCTTTTCCTTCTTCGTGCTTATTTGTGCTTGAGCTAGAATGGCTTCAAGCCTCACCTTTGGATCCATGAGCGTAGGGGTCTTCTTCTCTAATTGCTTTTCAAGCCATTCAAGCATTTGGGATTCCCCTTTTGGTGATTCATGATCACCTTCTTCCCCTCGGGTACACTAAATTTGCTATCCAGAGTTTTGTGTTTTGTCTCTTCTTCTTCTTCTTCGGAACCCTAAATAAATATTGTTTCTTTACCTGGGGATTCAGTGGCCATATGCTTTTTGGGGCTCTCCTCCCCTTCAGAGGTTTTCTCTTCTTCTTATTTTTCTTCATTTTCATGTGAAGGAGGCATTTCCTCATCATGCTTGGGGCTTCTGCCTTGTTCCCCAGTTGGAGGCTCAATGTCCTCCTCTATTTTCTTGTCTGTATCTTTCTTTTCTCCAGAGGGTGGTCCCCCAACTTCCTCACCAACATCCTTGAGTTGTTTAGCAAGTTCCTCCTCCAGCTCTTGATCGGAGGTTTCCATGATATACTTTGACCCTATATCTTCAATTTCTTCTTCAAAGGATTGGGTCCCCTCCTCTTCCTCATGTACCACTTTATCAATTACTAGATGCTACTATTTGGGATGCGTGTGATAGTCATTTGCTTCTTCTTCAATATCTTTGGCTGCTTCCCTCTCTTTCCTTTCCAACTCCTCATATATTTGCATTGTTGCTTTCATTTCTGGTAGCTTGGTTGGAGGAGTATGGATAGGAAGGCCAACGACAACTTTTGCTAGAGTAGCTTGTATTGATGGATTCATGAACACTCCAAACAACTTAGTATGTATGTTTTGCATATGTTGAGAAAAAGCTTCTAGAAGAGAGAGGGTATAAATTGTTGTCGTTGCAGTGGCCAGTGGAAGGGCTGATGATGGAGACATGGAGGAGAAGAGTGGAGAAGTGGTGGTAGAGGAAGAACCTATCACCATTACTTGAGCAGCGGGTGGGGTGGAAGCAAGGTGAACCTGTGTGAACCAAGATCCTAATACCTGCAAAACACAACAAACATACACATTAGAAGATTGAAATGCAAGTTAGAATCTAAGTTCCTCAAGAAATCCATTTATCAATGCTCTAAATAGGAAAATGAAAGCAATACAATGAGAAATCAACAAAAGAGATTAAATCCTATGAAAGCAATATAAATTCTTGATCTCTTGAGGGAGTTGGTGCCAATTTGATGTGGAAATTGGCCCTTTCCCAAATCCTATGCAAGCTTTATTGATTGATGATGAAGAGTGATCCACTTTGATGAATATTGATGAATGCTCCAAGATAAAATATGCATAATCTAGCTATAAAACTCAATGAGATGGATAAAAATTGCTATGAATTTGAGTATAGTAAGTTTACTCAAGTTGTGGATGATCAAATGAGGATATGAGCTTTTTATTTATAGAATTCCAAGATGGATGAATGTCCAAATTTGAGCAATGTGGGACTAACATTCATCCAATGGCATGATGCCACTTGTCAATCTATGAATGGATGGAGGATGTGCAAGATTTGGGGATTATGCCAATAAATACAAATATTTAAAATTCAAATTTGTTGAAATGACTTGCAAGAGGGAAGGGAAAATGCAATAAATTCCACTTGGCTCAAGGAAAAGGACATGTAAGATGAATTTATTGCTTTGTTGGATGTACATGTTGACTTGGAATTTTTGAATTCAAATTGAGAGAATATTCCAAAAGATGCCTTGTGAGGAAAATAGAGATTTAATAAATGAATTAAATCTATTTTCATGTGCAACTTGCATTAGCTAGAGGATGGGACATGAGATGGGATTAAATTAATTAAGGGTTAATTAATTTAATGAGAGAGGTTAGATGATGTGACCTATTTGACTCAAATTAATGGGTTTATTTAAATCAAATAAGAGAGGAATATGACAAGAGATTAATTAAATAAGAATTTTGATTTATTTAATTAAAAGAGATGGTGTTAGATTAAATTAAATAAGGTTTTAATTTATTTAATTTAATGGATAGACTTTAGAGATTTAATCAAATAAATTGATTATTTAATTAAATAGGGATAATTAGATCAGATGGATTGATTTGATTAACAAGAGAGAGTGACTTAATCAGATAAAATGATTTATTTAATTAAGGGATGAAAGTTGATGAATTTAATAAGATAGGGGAATTTGATTAAATGGTTAGACCGAGGGATGATTTAGGAAGAAACGATGTTAGTAGTCAGGATCAGAGTGTGTGATATCAATCTGTATATTTTCGATGTCTACATAACCGATATGTCTATCGCGGGCAGAGAAGAAGCAGAAAATGCTTGGGAAACAAGTGGAGGAGTGATGGTAGTGGCAGCAACAATAGTGGTGGCAGCAAGAGCAGAGGTAGCAGGTGGGGACTTTGGCTACTTGACCTCTTCTTCCTCTCCCTCCCAGAGTGGGTCCTTTTGTATTGTGGGCATTTATGTGAATCCACCCTACTTCTTTGACTTTTTAGAAGGCTCACCTTCCAATGCTTTCCTTGAATATACTTTATGTTTGGGTTGATGTTCAACTGTTTCTTTTTTCTTCTTGTACCATGTAGTGGGAGGAGATGCTGAAGTCTCTCCAGTTGAGGCAACAATGGTAGAGGCATTGTTAGTATCGCTCTCGGGTTCATCCTCGAGCTCACCGTACGCTAGAGTAGCTCCTTGTAGCTTCAATTGAGCAATTTTCCCATCGATCCATTGTTTTGTTCTTGCCTCAATGGGTTTCATCAGAATATCGAGGTCATTGACCTCTTCCTTGTCCTAGTCAATTAGGGGCAATGGTAGATAGGTGAAAACATCATACCTAGGATCAATCACCGTGTTTTCATCCTCAACAATCTGATCTAGCACTGGAAAGAACTTGACCATTTTAACAAAATATGTCATCATGCACATGTGGTGCCTCATACACACTTCTTTATCAACTCTGCAGTTTTCCCAGAAGTCCTCAACATTATGCAAATGGGCATATTCTACCCCATTTGCTTTTTTTAATTTTCCTAGAAGTCTTCAACATTATGCAAATGGGTGTGTAGACATCTAAGTTTACTCCCTTTTCGTCTATCATATTAAATATTAATTTATTAAATTAATATTACACCTTTTATCTCATATCTGTAAAGTATTTAATTTAATAATTAAATGCTTTATCTTTCACCTTCTTCCTCTCTAAATTAAATAAATACACCAATTTATTTAATTTAGTCATTTTTACCCTTTTGATTTAAAATCAATTTAATTTTTTTTATTTTCTCTCTCCTTGTCACATCCTCCATGATCTTGCTATAATTGAATTAATTTAATTAATTCATAATTATGATGTGCATCCTCTTAATCAAAGATTATGTCACATCCTCCTACATTTGCCACTTGCCTCTAATCTTCCATTAATTATTCTAATCCAATATTTGCACAACCTTAACCAAGGTCATTAGCCATATTTAGCACCACCTTTTTAGTCAACCTTTGCATTTACCTCTTTTTAGCATTAACCCTCTTTCCCATGTGAATTTTTAATTCACATTTATTTATCCTAGATCCTAAGGCTTCTAGAACCTTGGACTTGTCACATCATCCACATGTGACCAAGTCCCACCTTTTTGGAGCTCACCTTTTATCCTTTAGATTCTCTTAAGAATGTGAATTTTTAATTCACATTTATATTTTCAACCACCTCTCCTTTTCCCATGGAGATTTTTGAGGAATTCCAAAATTTTTCAAATGTCCCTTTCACTCTCATTTGGGGACAAGGAATCCCTTTTTGAGAAAATCTTCTCACTCCCCAAGGTGCTTGGAAGGTACTTGTCCTTCCTCCACCTCATGTACCTTTTGGCCACCTCACTTACACCTCATCTCCCCTTAGCCACTTCACCATCCACATGTCAAGATGTGAGGGTTTGTGAGTTCTCAACTCACCATAGCCCTTCATCTTGACCTTGTTGGATGAATCTTGACTGTTGAATTCTCTAGAGAATTCAAATTCTTCTATAAATACCCCCTCCTCAAGGGCATTTTCAACACTTTCATTTTGGAGTAACCTTATGCTGCCAATTTGCATTCTCAATCATTCACTATCATTTAGCCATCCACTTTGATCATCTTGCATATTCAATCTTGCATTTAACTACACCAAAAAGCCATCCAAGGAGCACACAAATCCATCAAAATCAAGGGCCAACCAAGGAGTCTTCAACAACAAGGAAGGTATAATCAATTTGCATCTTATTTCATCTATTTTCCTTGTTTTATCACTCTTTAGGTTAATCATTAAAGTGTTCTTAGTATTTTATTATTTGCATTTTTAGTTATTTTGCACATTAGAGTAGGGTAAAATTCCAAGGTACACATTTCTGGCATGCCCGGTGGGACCCACAAACAGGTTCTTGCATTTAACTTTTATTTGTGATAAGTTTTTACAAAAAAAGGTCAGAAGGGCGGAAGCGCCCTCTGTTTTACTACAGAAGGCCGGAAGCGCCCTTGTTTTTGCTGCAGAAAGGTGGAAGTGCCCTCTCTTTTGCTCTAGAAAGGTGGAAGCGCCCTCTTGTCTGCTGCAGAAAGGTGGTCACGCCCTACATCTAAAAATTTGTTTTTGGATAACAATTTGCTGCAGTTAAGCGTATACGCCATTTTGCTTAGAAGATCTGTTCTAACACTTTCTTGCAGTAGGGCATACAAATTTTCTTTTTCAAAATCTGATAAAGTTTCCTGCAAAGGGGTGGATACATCCTTTTATTTTTGAAAGGCTCTTTTCATCTAACATTTTGCTGCAGAAAGGTGGAAGTGCCCTCTGTTTTGCTGCAGAAAGGCAGAAGCGCTCTCTGTTTTGCTGTAGAAAGGAAGAATCATCCCTATTTTTGCTGCAGAAAGGTGGAAGCGCCCTCTGTCTTACTGCAGTAAGGTGGAAGTGCCCCTGTTTTGTTGTAGAAAGGCAGAAGCGCCCCAAAACAACATAATTTGGAAGGTAAAACAGTCATTTTAGCTTCGTTTTTGCTCTCGTTTTTAGCTATTTTTAAGTAATAACTCTCTAACATTGTTTTGGCAAGGATATTGGTGTTTTTTGCTAATGTTCTGCAACATATTATGGTGTAATTGACTAAGAACGAAGGATAAGATAGCTAACGTTTACTTGCAGGGCCATCTATTTGATCAAATTTTTAAAAAATTATCCTTGTTGTTTGCACATAGTCTAATTAGGGGGAAGTAACCTTTATTGCTTGCTATGCTTGTCTACTATTGTGTCACCCAAGGGGGCATTAATTTGTTTTCACTTTCCCCTTGCACTTCGTGTGAGCCTGGGGAGTAGTTGGAAACAGTTAGTGTCTTCTTTTTAGTGGGACCTACTTGGGGATTTCATCACCCCAAGGGACGATTCCAACCACGCGTACCAGCAGGGTATATAAAGGGGGGAGAATGAAAGTTGTACCCCAATCTAGTCACGTCGTAATTGGTGGAGAGTTGAAGCTAGGGTGATACCTAGATAGACGTGAAAAGTTGGTCCGAGCCTTTCAATATCTCACTGGGGTTCCCGACTCACGCTTGTGACGGGCTGGTATTCATGATTGTGCCTCACGTACCAAGAGTATATCAAGGACTCCCTAGAAGTCTTGTGCATCCTAGATTAAGACCTTACCTGGCCATACCCTTAACATTAATCATAGGATTGTGCTTGCTTGAAGTGTTTTCTTGTGAAAAACCTGTGAAATCTTTGATACTTTGGCCTTACTTTATCATTTTGAGTCCTTTCCATAGCCATTTCCATCAAAACCAAGCTCTGTCTTGCTGCAAAAAGGCAGAAGCACCCCCTTTTTTGTTGCAGAAAGGCGGAAGTGCCCCTTGTTTTGCTGCAGAAAGGCGGAAGCACCCCTGATTTATTGCAGAAAGCTGTCAACGCCCCTGATTTTCACTGCAGAGGGGCGGATTTGCCCTCCTAAACACTTGAAATCACCCCATTTAGATTCATTTAGCCTCTAAACCATCATTTAACCATTCCCAACCATTATCTCATCATCCTAAGCCTCCGTTTCGTCACTTTAAGTCTCCCAAAACCTACATTTAATCCATTTAAACCTCCATCCTATCACTCCAAATCTTTGTTAACCATTCTAAATCCCTACTCATTCTCCACAATCATCTTCAATCCACCCATTCATTCTAATTTCCTCATATTCCGTTCAAAGGTCCACACCATCACTTACCGAACATCATCATTTTACCATTTACATCACCAAACACCACTCATAACCAAATGGACTTAAGCTTGTATTACAAAGTGGTTACCCAAATTGACCATAGCACTTGAATTTGATTATTAGTCTTTAACTTCGACCCCAATCAATTCGCTTCCATCCCGAGGTGAATTTGGTGTCGTAAGTTATCATCCTCGGCCCAATCAATCCATTCTTATCTTAAGGTGGATTCGGTGTTGTAATCATCCTCTTAATCAATCAAAGCTCTAGGTCACTAAGGGTAACTTCCTTTGATCAAACTTAAGGTCTCTCTCACATCTTTCATCATCCAATCATACCCATCCAATAATCCAAATCTATCAAAACCAATCATTTGATCAAATTACCCAATCAATCAAAATCCAATCTAGCCAATCAAAATCCGATCCCATCAAAATCCGATCCAATCTAATATATCCAAACAAAATCTGATCAAAATCCAAATCCTATCAAAATCGCACCTCATCCAACTATAATCAAGTCATTCAAAAACATCTTTGTAATCCACCCATAGCACATTTACATGCCCGTTCAAACTAGGTCACAAGTTAAGAGACAAATGGAACAACAACAAGGTCAAAATTCCCAAGCAAACATATCTCAAGACCTTAATAACAATACAAATCCCACCAATGGTGCAAATATTGCTCAAGATCCTAAGAACGTCCCACATGATCCTCATAATGGTACTTCATCACACTCCAACACTGAGAATCAGAATAACTCGCCACATGGTGAAGAGAGTATGGCTAATCAACCTGAACTCACACTTGAGGAACATTTTAGTAATCCTGCCAATGTGCAAATGACTGACCGTCTGCTTGAAAAACATGGGGAAGAAATCTTGGCCCACCTAATTAAGAAGGGTGTCAAACCCCCCTCGAGTGTTGACTTGTCCAAATATAGGGGTGCCCCATCTAACGTACTCCAAGGTTCACAAAATGCACCAGAAGGTTCATACTTCCCCAATGTTCCTCCAATTGAGGGTTGGCATCAACCTGAATTTGGCAATGCCGTTCTCTATCAGGTTAACTATCCCCCACATGTTTCAACCTCAGTTATGGGAGGTCCTCAAGTGCCTGATCCCAATAATCTTTTTGCCTATGGTATGCCACAAAATGTTCCACAACCTCCGCCATTAATGTTAATAGCACCCCTTCCTTCGAACCAACCTACAGTCAACATTGGGGGCACCTCCTTTACCACATCGCTTCCACCTCCGGGGACCACAAATCTACCATCTCAATAGCTTCACCAATCCAACGCTCTGCCTCAATTACCTTCACAAGGCACATCCCAGCTGAACGTTCTGGGTGGTACCCAACAACCCCCCTTACAAAAAACTTCTACGCTACCTCAGCCATCTCATCAGCAACAACCTATACATAATACTTTGGCCTCTTCACAACAACCACCCTACCAATCACAAGGAAATCCATCTCGACCTATTGCCCAAACCATATCCCCCTTTCTTGCATCCATTTTATGTCCGTAGGCTCAACCACAACACAATATCCCATCTCGGCCCATACAACATTTGACGTCACAACAACAACCTCCCCAACACTACTACTATCACAATCAACACCAATTTCACCAACAACCGCTTTATGCGACCTCCCAACAATCACAACAATACCTTCAACACCAACAAACCAACACACAACGTCCCATCCAAGTTCCTCAACAACCTACCCCACACTTTTATCAAACAAATCCATACTATACCCCAGAACAACAGCCCCCGTATCAACAAAATCCCCTGTCTTACTAGCAAGCCATATCATCATCCAATTATCCAAATCCGTATTTCAACAATCCGACACCCTTTCAGTAGGATCCTTTATCATCCTATCATCAATATCCCCCCAACCCACCACTGGCTAGCTCAAATTTTTTGGAAATCAAATCCGCACTTAAGGACCTTCAAGCTGGGGCTACCAAACAATCATTCAAATTTGAAGACATATGCCCATATCCATTTGATCCCTCCATCTCATTAATCTCGTTTCCTAAACATTTTGAGATACCAAAATTTGACAAATACAAGGGAAACAAAGACCCTAAGGCTCACTTGCAGGAGTTTTATTCCCAGTGTTAAGAAGTCATGTACAATGACAACTATCTCTTGCACTTGTTCCCACGAAGCTTGGCAAACCACACCCTAGAATAGTTCGTGACTCTCGAAAAGGGGTCCATAAAAAAATTTGTAGACCTGTCAGAAAAGTTTTTATCCTACTTGTCTTTCAATTTGGAGAAGGATACAGACACCTTATATCTCCTCAAAGAGAAACAACGTGATGGAGAAACCTTTACTAGCTACCTACAATGGTGGCGTGCATTAGCAAGCCGAATGAAGACCCCTCTAAAAGAAAAATACATGGTCACTCTTTTCATGGAAAACTCTCATCTTGACATGGCCCATAATTTTAGGTTACATTGTGTCACCACCTTCGCGGAGATAGTAGAAAAGGGACCCATCCTTGAACGTGCCCTTATTGCCAAAGGACACATCAAAATACACAGTCATGATAAAGAGAGGTCATTTGGAGATAAACTAGGATTCTGGAACAAGAACAAGAATGCGGTGAATGACGGCGTGACAGACACTAAACACGTCTAAGTGGCTAATGTATCCCAAAAACAACAACTATCTATACCTAACACCATCTCTGTGCCACAGGGGACACCTCGCCTGCCTCAACAGTCAAACCAAAACAATCAAGGGAACACCAAATGCCAGTATGCTCAATTAGGAGAACCTCTGATCGTTGTCCTTAATAAGTTGTTACAAATCAACTATCCCATCACATACCCTGTCACCAAGCCATTTGATGAGTCCAAACCCAAGCTCGCATGGTTTAAGGAAAATGAATATTGTGAGTTTCATAAAATCAAAGGACACTCTTTAAACAAGTATCAGGGTCTGAAAAACTATGTTCAAGATCTCATTGATCGAGGTGATATCAAGGTTGACCCGAGTCAAGCTTCGTCATCCAATGCTCAATTACAGATATATCAAAATGCCTTTCCGAACCATAATCAAGGCCCAAGCGCATCTAACAGTAATCCCCAAGGAAACAACACAAATAATGTGAGCTACAAGAATGTTCCTTTCAATTACGAGGGTGTTATTCATTACATTGAGCAGGTGGAACCTCGGGTATCCATGATACATGTTAAAGCCAAAGACCCTCAATGTGTTGTTACTACATGATGAGCCCGCATCACTGTCCCTGTAGCCTCTGCACCCGCCCAATCAACTCCTGTAAGCTCTTAGTATAACATCCTTGATCACCTAAGAAAGACCCTTGCTCATATATCCATTTTGGATTTGCTTAAATCTTCCCCAGTACATCAAGAAATCCTCAATAGAGCACTGCAGGAAACCCATGTGCCAAATGACATCGACCCCACGCAATTCCAAGCTTTGGTGGGACACTTGGCTTTGTCTCATCACCTGCACTTCAGCCAAAATGATATGCCAAACATCGATGTCAATCATAATCGCCCCTTACATATCGAATTCGTGGTTGCTCGCCATAAAATAAAAAGGGTCTTGGTAGATAATGGCTCTGCCCTCAATTTGTGTACTTTGAAATTCATAAAATAGGTGGGGTATACTCAAGTGGATTTAAGTAACCAGATCATCACAATCAAAGCCTATGACAATGCAGAAAGAAATTCAGAGGGAATTATCAGTCTTCCTATCCAAGTGGGACCTGTGCTTCAATATACTACATGTCATGTCCTTGATCTGGACTATAATCTCCTCCTTGGCCGCCCGTGGCTCCATGCTATGCAAGCCATCCCCTCCACGTTCCATCAGTGCCTAAAGTTCCCCATCAACGGACAAGAAATCACCATCTATGCTGACCCCCAACCATTTGAATATTGCCGCACTTTAGAAGCATCATTTCCCCATTTACATTATTGTCCCGGGGTTGAAATGGGGGCATCCCACTCATCATCTGCTAATCCACTCTCCACCATTGATCCTATGGTCACCAAAGTCTAGATCATTGACAAAGGGTGTGGTGAATACGAAATGCATACGGCTCTCAATGTAGCAACCATGGCACTGTCACCACACGAGTATGGTCAACCTTCGCATGCTACACAAAAGGAAGACAAGACTATCACCTTCAGTGGTAAAGACATCCCTACCACCACTTTCAGATCCCCAAGTGTCAAGATAGATGCACTAGAAGAGGACATAAGCCAATGGGTCTACCGAGAAGAACCCCAGCTGGACCCTCCTCTAAAGGAATATTTTTAGGAAGCATATCCGTGGTCAGCTAAGTTTGCAGAAAAATATAACTACCAAGGCAGGGGCTTAGGTAAAGAAGAACAAGGGCGGTTGCAACTTATTGATACACCAAAGCTACAAAAAAAAAAGGAATTGGGTATGACAAGAAACAGAAAAGCCCTGCAATATCATCTAATACTTCCAATAGCATCGCCGTGGATGATGACTCATTGGAAGACATACCTGAGGAGGAATCCATCATACGTGCGTACGATGACGTCGATCACACCGACTTATCATCCATGTTCGAATGCCTATCCGTCTGCACCATTAGCCTATCCCTTTGTCACCCTGAGCTTATTGATTGGGACCTACGTAATATCACACCTGTCAATATGTCTGCGGATACATATGTCAACCTTATAGGATTGGGGGAGGATGAACACTCCAGTCACAAAAATAAGAACAAAAAAAGTAAAAAACAGTCATCTAGTGAAAACCTCCCTGAGGCACTTCCTGACCTTGAAAAAGTAAAAATAAATGACGCATCCAATGGAAAAAACCTCAAAGAGGTGCCGAAAGATGGAGATGTTCATCTTCCCCTTGTAGGAACTCAGTTATCTGCCCAATCATCCATTCTAATTGAAGAGACTCAAGAAGTTAATCTGGGTACTACTGAAAATCCTAAAATCACCTATGTGGCTAAGTCACTCTCAGAACAAGAGTATCCAGTCATCATGCAGCTACTCCGAGAAGGAATCATCAACTTTGCTTGGTCATATTCAGACATGCCAGGTTTAGACCCTGCCTTAGTAGTTCATCATCTAGACGTTCGCCCAGATGCCAAGCCTGTCAAACAAACTCCGCAAGATACTCCACAGGTCGCATTGCTAGTCAAAAAGGAATTGGAAAAGTTACTAGAGGCAGGCTTTATTAGACCAATTGACTACTCTGAGTGGATCTCCAATATAGTACTAGTTTCCAAACCAAATGGAGACATTCGGGTCTGCACAGACTTCAAGGACCTTAACAAGGCCTGCCCAAAAGATGACTTCCCTCTGCCTAACATTGACATGTTGGTCGATCTCACAGCAGGACATGAGATGTTATCACTTATGGATGGCTTCTCTGGTTATAATCAAATTCGAATCGCACCTAAAGACCAACATAAGACCGCCTTCACAACACCTTGGGGTACTTTCTATTACAATTTTATGCCCTTTGGTCTCAAAAATGCCGGGGCAACATATCAGAGAGCGATGACGGTCATCTTCCACGACCTCATCCATATTATCATGGAGGATTATGTTGATGACTTGCTAGGAAAATAAAAAACACGAGCAAAACATCCTACTGTCCTGAAGCAGATCTTTGAATGGTTAGAACATTACAAGTTGCGGCTAAATCCAAAAAAGTGCATCTTTGGGGTTACATCAGGAAAATTGTTGGGTTTTATAGTCTCCCGAAGGGGTATTGAAGTTGATCCTGCCAAGGTAAAGGCTATTCTGGACATGCCACCGCCACGCAATTTGAAGCAGTTAAGAAGCCTCCATGGGAAGATGCAGTCCATCCGTCGGTTCATAGCCCAGCTAGTAGATAAATGTCAGCCATTCACCCATCTTTTGAAGAAAGATTCCACCTTCTGATGGACCCCGTAGTGTCAAATGGGTTTCGATAAAATTAAGGAATATTTAGCTCATCCACCGATCTTGATGCCACCTATTCTAGGAAAACCCCTCCTGCTTTACATCTCTGCTACTTCAGTCGCACTGGGGGCATTGTTGGCACAACATGATGAGTCATTCAAAGAGAGGGCAATCTACTACATCAGTCAAACACTAGTTGGCTATGAGTTAAATTACTCCCCCATGGAAAAAGCTTGCCTTGCGCTAGTCTTCAGCACATAGAAACTCCGTCATTACATGCTCAGCCATCCAGTCAAATTAATCGCTAAAATTGATCCCCTGAAGTATCTGTTATCTAGAACCACTTTGACTGGCCGCATGGCCAAATGGGTCATGCTCCTAAGTGAATTTGACATAGAATATGTAGAGCGAAAAGCCATAAAAGGATAGGTCATCGCTGATCAATTGGCTGAAGCACCATTAGTAGATGCTTACCCCCTAGACACTGAATTCCCAGATGAAGAAATCTACACAGTTACAAAAGCACCAGTTTGGACACTATATTTCGATGGCTCATACACTCATAGTCGATCTGGGGTAGGAATTTTATTAGTTACCCCTCAAGGTGACTACATCCCAAAATCATTCAGGATAGCATTCCCATGTACCAACAATATGGCAGAGTACGAAGCTCTCCTCACCGGCCTCAGAATTGCAAAGCAGTGGCACATAACTCATTTGAAAGTCTTTGGTGATTCTTTGTTAGTCATTAGACAAGTTAATGATGAATTCCTCACGAAAGATGATAAACTATTACCCTATAAACACATGGTGGATGATTTCAAGAAATATTTCACCTTCATACAGTTTGACCAAATCCCTCAGGTATAGAATAAAGTGGCAGATGCAATGGCCACTATTGGTTCCCTGATTGACATGCCTAAAGACCGAACAGAGTATGAGTTTCTTGTTGAACAACTTTTAATCCCTGCATATGATGTTCCTGAGACTGATATGGTGTGCGATATTGTAGGTCCATCCTCCCCTTGGTATCAAGACATATACACTTATCTTCGTGATAATATCATACCCCCAGAACTTACACGCAACCAACGCAAATCCTTTATCCATCGCTCTTCCCGATACATCATTGTTGGTGATACGATTTATCGTCATGGGTATGATGGAATCCTCCTTAGATGTCTGAATGAGACTGAGGCCTGCGCGGCACTAACAGAAGTACATGGTGGTATTTGTGGAGCTCACTCAAATGGTATGGCTTTGGCCAAAAGGATCCTAGGGGCTGGATATTATTGGCCTACATTGGAACATGATACTTGCGAATTTGTGAAGAAGTGCCTTCCATGCCAACAACATGCATATTTGATTCACGCCCCAGCACAAGATCTTCAGCCCCTCCTAGCACCGTGGCCCTTTTCTCAATGGGGTTTCGACTTGATTGGCAAGATTTACCCACCATCATCCGATGGCCATACATTCTTAATTACCGCCACTGAATACTTCACTAAGTGGGTGGAAGCAATGCCACTCTCACAAATCACCGGTGTCCAAATCTCTAAATTTATCCTCTACCATATTCTCTGCAGATATGGTATCCCATCCACCATCCTTTCTGATAACCGAAAACCCTTCAAAAACCAAGCCATGAAACACCTCTGTGACACCTTCCATATCCAACATCATTGGTCAATGCCTTATTACCCTCAGGGCAATGGTCAGGTAGAAGCAACCAACAAGACCCTTATCCGCATCCTCAAGAAGGTTGTCAATAACATTAGACGAGATTGGCACCTCCATATTCATCCCGCCCTCTGGGCATACTGTACATCCATCCACACCTCGACAGGTGCCACCCCCTATTCTTTGGTATATGGTGCTGAAGCTGTCTTGCTATTTGAAGTTGAGCTCCCATCACTGAGGGTTTCTCTGAAGAATCTTATCAGCGAAGAAGATGCTCATGTTGCACGACTTGCACAACTAGAATTACTAGACGAACGAAGAATAAAAGCCTATGATCACCTGCAAGAATATCAAAATCGCCTCAAACATAATTACAATAAGAAGGTCCGTCCTAGACAATTCGAGGTTGGTGAGCTTGTTCTCAAAGAAAACCAACGCACTAAACCAGACCATGATAAAAAGGGAAAATTTGAGGGAAACTAGTTAGGGCCTTATATCATAGCTGCCAAATATGGATCTGGGGCCTACAGATTGACTACTCTTGAAGGAGATCCCCTTGAAGAACCCATCAATATCATCCATCTGAAGAGGTTCTATGCCTAAGTCCACTTGGTAACCTCACCTAAATCAAAAAAGTAATTGATTGAGCATTAGATGACCCATCTTTCCTATTCCTCATCCTGACCATTTTTATATCCCACTTTGAGCTTATTTCTTTCATTCCCTTTGTCGGTCGGTCTGTGTCATCATGTAGGATCATCCATCGTGTCGGTCTCCATCTAGATCTCATCCTCCCGCTTCACTTTCATCCACTTGTCGAACTATGTTGCCCCTGCGCTGTCACATAGGCAAGGCTGATCATTCGATCTGCCCCCAAGGCATTTTGGATCAACTTGTTTTGATCCTCCATCGCTTGGCCTTCACCAGTCCTCTTTCTTCTTTATCCATGGTCCTTCGTCGAACTATGTTGCCCCTACACTTTCACGTAGGCAAGGTTGGTCATTTGATCCTCCCCCAGGGCATTTGTTTGTCGTGTTTTGTGTTCTTCATCATTGGTCACCATTGTCTTCTTTTCGCTTTATCCATGGTCTTTTTCCATGAACTACGAGGGCTCTGCACTTTCACGTAGGCAAGGCTAATTTTTGATCAGCCCCCGAGCCCCTAGGTCTTTAGGTTGTGTCTTGTCTCCCTTGCGTCGTGTCGTCAAGCTATTCCCTTATCCAGCTGGTTCTTAAAAAAAAAAATCCATTTGTATCAACAAATCCAATCAGTTTTGAATATCCTACATCATATCGATCTTTTCGCTTAATATTCATCATAGGTCTCAACAGGATGCATCCTTCCTAACAGACCTCATCAATCCCATCTATCCCCTTGATCCTATGGCAACAGACATTTGAAATTGATTGCGATCTTTTAATGCTGTTGGTTTTTGTTTATCATTTGAGCTCCCTATCATCACTTGTCAAGGCCACCATAATCTATCATATTATGGCACATTTTGATTGGTCCACCTAGGGGCATATCTTGATCTTTTGTTTTATTGTGTCTTCTTGGTTGTCCCACATAGTACCCACCAAGATCCCTGAGGTCTTGCGTTATGTTGGGACATCCTTTTGTGCTTGTGGTTATCTCAATACCTGGCCTGACCAAAGTCTTTCTTTGTGAATTTGGGGTGTTGGGATAGCCTTCTTGACTGTTGTGTTTGTTTCATGCATTAGACACTAATACGCCTTGGTTCCACATACCCTGGCATTGGATGTCTTATGCTATAGCAAAAATCAGTGCTCCTAAGATGGAAAATGGTATTAGGATTGCATTTCATAATCATGACCATTGCATTACATTCATCCTATGATTTTGGTTGTGCAAATATTTCTCCTCCATCCCCTATTCTTCTCAGAATACTAAAAGGTTTTGACAGGTGCACACTCACACCATGTCTGCATGCATCTTCCACTATCACCTACGACCCTATGGACACTTATAATGAAATAATTACATTTTAGACCCATACATTTACACACTATCTTAGGTTCATCCATAATATCGCCACCTGCAATATCAAGTGTTAGGTTCTCCATCAATATCGTCATAATATATCCATTACAGCCTGCATCACACATATTTTTCGCACATGCACATAACCATCATAAGCATATAAAACACAAGCATTTGTCGCGTCATCATAAGCATATCCACATCTATCTCAAACATGTGCATTCATCATCCATGAAAACAAAAATCACCATACATTACATCCTGCATCACCAACATACATAAAAAACATCACCATCATACATAATATATATATATATATATATATATATATATAAACATCCATACATGTAACATCCACTACCATCAAATGACCATCCACATATGTATCAACACAATCATATATAGATCTAAAAATCCATCACAAACATACAACATGAGGTCAATGAGAGCTATCATATATAAATATACCACAAGTCCACAAGTACATCTCATAGTCAAGACTAACATATAATAATGCCGTCGATGTCATCACAATCTGTGACCATCGTATACAAAAATAATCCAATCAAAACACCAATACAAGAACCTGCAAATATCCACTGCACCTCTGCACTATCCATCTACCCTGCACCTGTCAAAAACATAGTATCCTGTCATCTACCAAATGAATTCCTCACATCTGCTCTCTGTGGAGAATCAGGTACTGCTCCCTTGCCTGGTGAAACCCCTGGTGAATCAATATAACCACGGGTTCGTGTCCCCAATGACTGGGACGACGCTAGCCTCTAAGGTGTCTGCCGGGTGTAATGGAATGTCCGCTGTGCTGGATCAGGAACCACATGATAATATGCAGCCATCCAAAATCCTACCTCTCTCATGTTCTCATCTCACTCCGCAACCTGGACCCGAGTGAAATTCCACTCCTGATGATACCTGTCTTGGTCCCTGGTAATGACCCTCCTCTCCTACTCCCATGCCTCCTGAGCCAACCGGCTCTGTACCAGCTCTGCCTATAATCAGCCCCTCATCTCCTTTGCAGCCGCTGCCTGTGCCACCGCTGCATCTTTCTCTCTCTCCACAACCCGTATATCTGCTCCTAGCATCCCACCCTCACCCTGACCTGCCGTTGCATGAGCCATCGCAACATGCCTCTCTACCTGTAGAGTCTGCATACATATCTCTGCTGCATCTCTCTCCCTCTGAGTCGCCTGTGCCTGAGTCATTGCTGCATCCCTATCCCTCTAAAGAGCCTATACTCTCAGCTTTGCTGAATCCCACTCTCTCTGGAGAGTCGATACCTCTGCTACTGCCTCATCTCTCCCTCTCCGTAGTGACTGTATCTCTGCCTCTGCCAATGCTCTCACTCTGAATGCGTGCTTGTGCCACATCCCTCTCCGCCTCCATCGCCCACACCTGCGCCTATGCTACATCCCTCTCGGCCTGCATAATCCATGCCTACTCCCTGGCCTCCTCCTCCCTCTCCTGCATCAGCCCCATCTCTCCAAATGCCTGCTCAAGGCAATATACTCTTTCCTGAAGCTCATCCCAATCTCGTTGGAGATCTCCTGACTGCTGATCAGTACATCCTGTCCCCTAATCTGCCCCCTGCTCTGTCCTCCCCTCTGGCTCCTCTAGCCTGTAAAACCACGACCTCCGCCTGCAATCTGTCGCGGTCCCATGTCACACTGGTCAGCTCACCCTGCATCCTCTGCAGCTCTGACTGTGCCCTGTCTCTCTCCCTCACCGCTCCTCCTAGCTCGAAAGCAATGGCATCATAATCTCTAAATGCCTCTCGTTGTACTCTGGCTAGCTTGATCTCAAGAGCCCTCACTCTCCGCTCCGCAATCTGTAATCTCGCCTCTGCTCCTCTCGCCTGTACAATGGGATCCTCCGGTACCACATAAGGAACCAATGCTAATGACTGCCGCCATAACATCCCCCTCTGCCACATCCCTATCTACATCCATCGCATCATCCTCCCCAACCGCCTGCTCTGTCTCATCCTCCTCATCCACCTGCTCTGTCTCATCCTCCCCACCCGCCTGCTCCTCTCTGCCCCCTGCTCCTGTCGCCCCTCACCGTCCTCCACAATATGGCAAACCCAGAATCGTCCTGCCTATCTCTGTCTCTCAACCACAAATCAATGTCGTGTCAACCTCCTCTCCTCCTCTGGTGTTGCTCTAACATCCTCATCCTCTCTGTCCTCCTACTCCTGTCGAGCCTTGTGTCTCTCTGCAGTTGGTCGAACCCTTAACTGCCGTGGCTGACCATGTTGTCCTACCACAAACTGTCTCCTCCCCTCCTTTGATGCATCCCTCGCACCTACCACCTCCACATCCTCCACATCATCCTCATGCTCCTCATCCTCCACATCCCTCACCTCCTCCACCCTCTGCCCCCTGGGCTCTTTGTGGCTGCCCCCTCCCCCGCTGCTGACCCTCTCTCCGACCTCGCCTCTGATGTCTCCTCCTCCTCCCTGCTCTACCCGCCTGCTCTGTCTCATCCCCCTCGGGCTCCTCCTGTCCCCTCTAATCTACCACTGCCACAGCCTCTCGTCATTGCTGCACCCCTCCTCTCCGTAGTCTCTGCTCATCCTTTGGTATGACACCCACTACCCTCAAAATAGGCTGAACATGAGTAATCCTCTCCCATAACCTATTCTGGAACTACCTCTGGTATTGCTCGATCACCACCGGTACCTGCTCTCCTCCAACTTTCCTTGGATAAGGCACCTGTCCTATTGCCCTCCATGACGCCCTGACTGTACCTGGTGTTATGCGGCCTCCCCATGGTATCTCTCTACTATACTGCCAGAACATGATAAGCGCTACTGGAATATCCTGTATCACTCCAAACTGCCTCAACACTCTGTCTAGTCAATGCGACTCTACTATGCATGGAAAATCCCAATAATAAAACACCTGCTCATGAAGTAACCCTCCTGTCTCCTCGTATTAGTCCATCCCCTGAACTGACGCGACCTATATGGCCACCACTCTATGTCCCTCGGATGCAGATCATCAAATGCTCTCCTCCACCCCTCCATCTCTCCCTGCATCTCATAGCGCAAAATCCAACCTCTCGCCTCCCCATACTCCCACGCCACAAGCTCGCGATCATCCACTGTCGCCGCCCTCACCACTCTCGGCCTCATCACTGCAATATGTTCCCAAGCCCAAATCTACAGCAGCGTCATATGTGTCAAGCTCGATATCCTCCGGTAATAGATCCTGTGCATATCTCTGTACATATGAGCCAATACATATGACCCCCATGAAAACGGCCCCCCTCGCCACTCGACAATGTGTTGGATCACCTCCATATAACGCATGCTACATGTACGTTTGCTCCGATCTGGCAACAGTATCCCACTAATAAGACCACATAGGAACAACGGTAAGGCTGGCACCCCCACTGACAAACACTGGTCCAAATCCAACTGCCCCTTCACCAGGGACAGCTCCTCATGACCAAACAATACTCTTATGGTTTCTTGTAACTCCGGCCCTATAGGCACCACCTCGCTCACTAATCGGCCGACTATCGATAGCCTCAAAATGCGCCACACATCCTCCAACGTCATGGTCATCTCTCCTGTAGGCAGATGAAACATGGATGTCTCTGAGCTCCATCTCTCTATCAACGCTGTCAGCATCGCCGGATGCGCTCTGACCACTAGAAACTGAATACAGTGACCTAAACCCGCGTGATCCAACACTGCCTGATCCTCCCCGTTCATTTTTTCTATCGACACGGCCATCACCTCTGATCGTCGCTCACGTGCACGTATCCGCTCGAAACTCTGCACACACAAAAAATTTCTCATTAGTTCATTTCTCATCTTTCTTTTCTTTCTATTTCCTTTTTTCCTATCTTCACCCTTTCTCTTCCCCCTTGTATTCTTATTTCTTTGCCCCCCTAGTTGGGTTAGCTCCGTCCACTGACGGGGCAGCTCTGCCTTCTGGCCGGGTGCTCCCACCTCGGGCGAGTCCGCCCGCTGCCAGGGCGGTTCTGCCCCGGGCAGCTCCGCCCTATGTCGGGGCGGTTCCGCCTCGGGCGGGTCCGCCCCTGCTGGGTGGCACCACCCTCGGCCGAGGCGGCTTCGCCTGCCCGCAGTCGGGCGGCACCGCCCCCGGCCGGGGTGGCTCCACTGCCTGGCGTGGCGCAGCCCCTAGGCGGCGACGCGCACTCGCGTTCGGGTGACACCGCCCTTGGTGGGCGGCTCCGCGAATCCCGCGGTCGGTGACACCATCGGTACAGGCGGGACCGCCTACGCAGCAGTGCTTCCCTTCGGCCAGGCGGCCCTCGCCCACCCGCATGACCAGTGGCTCACGCCTCGGCGACTCCACCTCGGTGAGCGCCGCCGCTCTCAACAGTGGCGGCGATGCCCTAGGTAGGGGCGGCTACGCCCCACCCTATTTTTCCTCCCCCCCAATTTTCCACTATTTTTGGCATTTTTTTAAACAATCTAACCCCGACCCAGTTTTTTAATTTTGCTACTTAACAAAACCCATGTTTTCAACTTTCCAAAATATATCAAATAACATGTGAAAATACGAAAATTAAATTAACGGGTTTTGTTATCACTCACATGCTGCCCGCCCGCACACCCACTGTATAATCCACGCACCTCGTCCGCCCGGTGCACAATCTCTGTGTCATTGTCCGTCAGCATCATTCCTCCTCATTCGCTTTCTCTCCTCTACTCTCCTCCTCTCAACTGCTACAGTGAAAATGACTAAAGTAATTTTTAAAATTACCTTTTTAACCCCCTTCTTCCAAAAAGGTATTTTTTACCTTTCATTTAACTTTTTCTTCCTCCAACTAATCCCTAACTTCCCGAGGCTGCCATTTGCAAACCGTACGTCGGATCACCTCCGTTCAAAAACAAAAATTGCTTGATTTTTCGAGCTCTATCCAATGGTGTATTTTTCTTCCTATCAGACGTCATCTGGGGACCCCCTTTTTCCTCCCCCAACCACCCTCTCGAGGGGGCATACCCTCCTACCATTCCTCCATTCCTTCAACTTGGTCATTGGGGCATCATTAACCTTTTCCACGCTAGGGGCATCACCATCTATCATTTCCTCATTTGCATTTTATTTTTCTTCGAAACACTGTTATCCTAACAATATTTCGAAGAGGGGAAAATGTAGACATCTAAATTTACTCCCTTTTCGTCTATCATATTAAAATAATTTATTAGTATATACCTTTTATCTCATATCATAAAGTATTTAATTAAATAATTAAATGCTTTAGCTTTCACCTTCTTCCTCTCTAAATTAAACAAATACACCAATTTATTTAATTTAGTCATTTTCACCCTTTTGATTTAAAATCAATTTAAAATTCTTCATTATCTCTCTCCTTGTCACATCCTCCATGATCTTGCTCTAATCTGAATTAATTTAATTAATTCATAATTATAATGTGCATCCTCTTAATCAAAGATTATGCCACATCCTCCTACATTTGCCACTTGCCTCTAATCTTCCATTAATTATTCTAATCCAATATTTGCACAACCTTAACCAAGGTCATTAGCCATATTTAACACCACTTTTTAGTCAACCTTTGCATTTACCTCTTTTTAGCATTAACCCTCTTTCCCATATGAATTTTTAATTCACATTTATTTATCCTAGATCCTAAGGCTTCTAGAACCTTAGACTTGTCACATCATCCACAATGACCAGTCCCTGCTAGACTACCTTTTATCCTTTAGATTCTCTTAAGAATGTGAATTTTTAATTCACATTTATATTTTCAACCACCTCTCCTTTTCCCATGAAGATTTTGAGAATTCAAAAATTCTCAATATCCCACTCACTCTCATTTGAGAACAAAAATCCTTTTGAGAAATCTTCTCACTCCCTAAGGTGCTTGGAAAGTACTTGTCTTCCTCCACCTCATGTACCTTTTGGCCACCTCACTTACACCTCATCTCCCCTTAGCCACTTCACCATCCACATGTCAAGATGTGAGGGATTGTGAGTTCTCAACTCACCATAGCCCTTCATCTTGACCTTATTAGATGAATCTTGACCGTTGAATTCTCTAGAGAATTCAAATTCTTCTATAAATACCCCCTCCTCAAGGGCATTTTCAACACTTTCATTTTGGAGTAACCTTATGCTGCCAATTTGCATTCTCAATCATTCACTATCATTTAGCCATCCACTTTGATCATCTTGCATATTCAATCTTGCATTTAGCTACACCAAAAAGCCATCCAAGGAGCACACAAATCCATCAAAATCAAGGGCCAACCAAGGAGTCTTCAACAACAAGGAAGGTATAATCAATTTGCATCTTATTTCATCTATTTTCCTTATTTTATCACTCTTTAGGCTAATCATTGAAGTGTTCTTAGTATTTTATCATTTGCATTTTTAGTTATTTTGCACATTAGAGTAGGGTAAAATTCCAAGGTACACAGGGCGTATTCTTCCTCTCTTCTCCTTTAGCTAGTATTGATTGATAAGCTTCTTGCACTTGAGGGGGTCGACATCCCATGTCTTCTTGGAATATTCCTTGGATGTGTCCATTTCATTGAAGGTAAGGATATGGAAAGTTTTCCCTATTTATTTGGCGGACAAATCATCCAATATGTTTCCATCTCTATCTATAATTCTTTTGGTGTTCTCCTAATATGCCTCTCTGCAGGCCATTATAAGTTTCAAAGCAATGAGGGAAAATGGGAAACCAATAGCCTTGGCCAACCCACTTCTTCTGATTCTTTTGGAATTCTCTATGGTAGGGTTGACAATGACCCTCTGGTTGAACTCATTGATGTCAATATGCCCCATGTTAGTATCTGAGATCTCCTTCCAGTTTGTAGTGACCTTCGACTTGAGGGGATCCCCTTGGAACTTGTACTTCATTTGATTCTTATCTTCCTTCCCTCTTGGTGCCTTAGAATCTTTCTTTCCCTTTTCCTTCTCTACGACCACCTCCGAAGGTCCTACAGCTGGTTCCATATATCCTACAAGCAAAGGAGCATTAAGAACATTCAAGTACAAAGCACGAGGAATGTTAGCCAAAATCCTACAAAACTAATGTTAGATCAAGTAATTCACTATTGAAGGATACTAACACTTCTTTCAGATCACCTTTAGCCTTTCATTTGGGGAAGTTATGGTAATGTGGGCCTAGGGGTGCGGACTTCCCTGGGCTAGGAACCATTTTGGAGGAAAAAGAAAAGGGATGAAAATTAGGGCACGACAACTTGCATAGTTCCACCTGCATGTGTATTTTGGCCATGAGGTGGGGCCTACTAGTAGGTCCAATCATTTCAACACGTGGGTCAAATCAGCTTTGAGGCTTTGGGGTCCCCAAATTGGTTGTTTAAGGGTGCGAGCCTGAGGTACGCTAGAGCAGGAGGCCTATTAGCTGTTTGGTGCTCTATCGTTTGAAACAACACTAGCAAAGCGACATTCTACAAGTGACATCTCACCATGGAGGACCCACAGACTCATGGGACAGTTGTCATGGTATTGCTGAAGTCCGCATGGTTTGATAAGGGAAAGACATCAGGTGCGGGAAGGTGTTGGAGGTTGGCAGTTTAGAATGGCAGAGGCGGGATGAAAGTCCACCAAGGGAAGCCCTCACCATTGGGGCCATAGGAGGCTTATGGGTGACTCACTTGTTCATTGGTGGACAACTGGAGGGAGACAACAAGGTCGGGTCCCACGTAGTAGGCTGACGAGGGTCCTTGCCATTTTGGCATGACGATGATAGGACGACCGTCCCCAAGCAGCTATTCGCATGGGGCAGCTTGCAAAGTCTTTTTACTTAGTCATTTTCATCTTTTTTTTGTCTCAGATGAAGGTAGCAAGTGCGGGCTCTGTATGGTAGGGAGATGGTCACCCGTGGCCTCTTTAGACATTGGACATGCCACATCGGCCCGCAGATGGAAGTTTGCAAAGAGAGGCCTACAAAAGAGCCAACACTTGGTCATTTTGATGCAGGGAATAGGATGGAAATGGCCAGGGTGAGGCCCAACTGGTGGAGAGACATCAAGGTTCCACCGTTTTGAATGGTTGTTTGAACGACGACGAAAGGTCGGTGGAATTCTACAAAGTATGGTTTGCCTCAAATAAGTTGCTTTGGTTTTGAGCTCAGATGATGATCATGAAGGCGTGGTCTGCTGGGTGGTAGGATGGGTTACTAAGGTCGTTCAAGATGACAATCCCTAGGTGGAAGCCTGTGGATGGAAGTCCATAGTGATAACTCTGCAATGAGTCAAGACTTGGGAATTTTTGCGCGATTGAGTTTTGATCGAAGACCACTGGGGTGGGGCCCACCTTGCGAAGGGATGAGATTAGATAGTTGTTTAGAATGACGAGGCTCGAAGAGCATTCCACAGGCGGAGGCCCATGCTTGCGGACTTGAGAGGGCTGAAGGATCCTTCCTTTGGGCTCATGAAATATTGGCTAAGTCTAGGACAGATGGCTGATTAGGGATGTCTACCCGCGAGGGTGGGTTAGATGAAGGTGTCGGTCGGTTTTGAAGTTTGATGTTTAAGGGAAAGGTGATGATAGTGAGTGCTTTGCAGGTCCATAGGGCATGAATGCCTTGGTTCAGGAATGGTCGTGGTGACCTCAAGTTCTGCACGTGGCTAATAGGCATATTTTCTAAGGATTTTGCGATTCGAAGACATGGGTTTTGATTGACGGGGCCTCATCTAACTAGTTTCTTAGTTTTCTTTTACCAAAATTTAGCAACTTTCATGAAAATTAAAGAAAACTCAAAGCATAACCCCATGGCGGAAGACCAACCTGAAGAACCCAACGAAATTGATGAAGAGACAATGAGTAAAGGTTTTGAATCGACGAAGGAGCTTTGCAGGCGTGAAGGCGGGTGACTCTGATGGGCTTCTAAACTTCTGACAGGTGACAATGACACTTCAAAATGCCTATTTATAGATTTTTGTGCATTTAATACCCTCCATTAATGCTGGTATGGTGGGGGCCAAGGTTGGTGAATGGGAATTTTGAAAAATGACGGTGGGAATGACGGAGTCCACTAAGCAGAAGACAGTCAAAGTTTGGCCGCTTGGTCGGTCAACGGTGAGGACAACGAATGAGGCTATGGGTCTCGCAAGGCGAGAAGACGTCATGAGTAGGCTATTGGGAATGATGAAGATGCCAAGGAATCCCGCATAGGGTAGTCCATAGGGGTAGACCTGCATTGCCGGGAGGATGTCAATTTTAAAGTTCAAAAGAAGACTACCAACAAAACCCTACCAAGGCCAAAGACTTGGAAAATTGGGAAGTGGTGAAACTTGGTCAACTTGGGATGATTCTTCTAAGATTCCTTAACTTAGAACTCAAAATAGGGGGAACACAAAAAAGGTGAAGGAAAAGGCGACCCAACAAAGCGAAAAGAGAGGGCCCCCATTCTGAATAGGGCGTGTGTGCTATAAGCACAACAAATGGTGACTCAACTGGGGAATGCTCTTGAGCATTCTAAGGATAAATTCTCATTTAAAACCCAGATTCTCTGGTTTTTGAGAACAGGGATTAGTTTCCAAGAGTGAATTAGGGGACTCAAAGGAGAATGGTATCCTTAACGAAATCGAATCATGATAGTGTCTTAGAAGTGTGTATATGGTGAATTGATTCCTTTTTGTTTAGAAACCATGGAAAGTAATCATTAATCAGACGAAGCAAGCTATGTATCGTCCAACTCCAAAAGTAACTTGGACATTGCTCCACTGCCAGTTAGGCATCCATAGCCTCGATGGAGATGTCGTTGTGACCCCATGAAAATTGCTCTACTACCAATCGGGCGTCCATAGTCCTGGTAGAGTTGTCCACACACCCACACAGTTTCTTGATTTTAACCTTTCTTTCTTTTCTTTCTTTTTGATATCCTTTTTAATACTATTTCTTTTGCTCAACCATGTAAGCTTTGAAGCTTACAGTGGGATTGGAACCACAGTGGTCACTGAAATAGAATTATGATTCTCGCTTGTTAGGTCATCATAACAACCACTGCAGCTCTTCATAAGTAATTAATGTATGTCTTGTGCAGGATCTGAGATGAAATGTGGCAAGATTGAACCAAGGGTCCCATTCTTGGTCAAGTCAAAGTTCAAATGAGGAGACTGTTCCATAGCAACAATCACAGACCAATGGTTGGGAATGAATATTTATCCAAAGAACACTAAAAGTAGGTAGCAAAGTGAACCGTCCATCGAGTCGAGCACGAGCATCGCATCAGCGACAAATAGCACCCTCAACAAAACAAAATAGCCAGGACACGAGCAAAACAACAACGAAATGAAGCAGCAAAATAGTGAAGCAAGAAAACCCAAACTAACCTATATACAGGTATTTAAAGAGGGTTAGCTCAAATGAGCTTAGGTGAGGAGATAATGCTTTAGGTGCTTCCCATTGATGGGAAACAATACGTCTTCACCAGTTAATGTCTTGAGACAAAAAGCATTATCTCCTAAGATTTTAGAAATTTGGAAGGGGCCGAGCCAGAGCTTGTTGAATTTGTCATGTCCCCCTTTCTTTTCATGGGCCTTGTCCCAACATAGGACTAGATCAACAATTCTAAATGCCTCTACCTTGGCTCATCTATCAAACCATCTTTTGACCATGCCCTAATGTTTGGAAAATTTTTCAATGGCACAGTCATGTACTTCTTCCAAGTGAAGTAACTCAGTTAGATGGGCTTCCCTTTGATCCCCTTCTTCATAGAAGGTATTGATGAATTGGAGGGTGGGGATCTTGAGATGAAATGGGAATACAGGCTCCAATCCATAGATGAGGTGGAATGGGGAATCACCCAAGGTATCCTTGTGGTGTGTGCATCTGCCCAAAGGGAAAAATGGAGCTGGGTGTGCCAGTCCTTGGGATTCCTATCAAGCAATTTTTTAATCACCGTGATGAGGTTTTTGTTCATGGAATCAACTAGGCCATTGCCTTAAGGATAGTAGTTGGATGAGAACTTGAGGGAAATTCCATAATCAAAGGCCCAATTAGTGAATTTGAGTGAGGCAAAGGTAGGGAAATTATCGCAAACAAAAGCATACAGGAACCAAAATGATTTAAAATGCAACTTTCAAGGAAATTAATAACTACCTCTGAGGTACATTGCCTACATGCAATAACTTTTGTCCATCTAGTACAATAATCAGAGGTGGTTAGAATGTACCTGTGACCCGTAGACGACGGCGGACTTACCAGACCAATGAAGTCAAGACCCCATTGTGCGAATGACCTTACCCCTAGGACTAGTTGTAGTGGGACAACAACATTTCATTCTTTGGTTGTGGTGGTCTAGTAGATGTGGCACATACGAACATGGTTGTGCGTATCCTTGAAGATAGTTGGCCAATAGTACCCCGCTTGCAAGATTTGATGAGTGGTTGAGAGACCTGATCCATGACCAGTGCCAGATTTTTCATGGAACTCTTTCAACACTCGCACTACTTCCTTTTCGAGGCACTGTAGGTAGACCCCTTCATGATTTTTCTTGTAAAGCACAGACCCTCACAGCATGCAACTATTACTTTTCAAATAGAGAGCACACTTTTGGACTCCTTGTAAACGGGGTGGGAACTTGTTATTCAGTAAGTAGTAGACAATGTCGTCGTATCATTCTCTAGGAGAAACATCTTTGAGTTGATATTGTTGTATTGCAAGCTTGGTCCCACCTCAACTGTTGTTTTAGCTATCATTCGGGTGAAGGCTTGTCCTCTTACTAATTTCATCGGCTGAATCTCCATGTCGTACTCTTGCAATAAGGTGATCCACTTTGCTCTCCTTTCTCCTAGCTCATTTTGCATCAACAACATTTTTACCACTAGGTCAGGCACAATGGTGAACACCTTCTTTCGTAAGATGTAATGTATGAATTTCTTGACCCCTCTAATGAGAGCATATGTGTTTTTTTCCACATTGTAATACCTTAGTTCAACATCCTTTAAGGGAGAAATCATGAAGGAAATTAGATGTTCATTCCCTTCATCATCTTTCTTAGTCAAAATGCTAGCACACGAATGGTCTGAAGCGAATGAGTAAATATAGAAGGGTTTCAAATAATCTTGGCTGACTAGCACAGGTGCATCAACAATGGCTTTATTGATCTCCTTGAAGGCCTGCTTTTCCACCGGGGTCCACTCGACTTTGGCATCTTGTTTCAACATTGCATTGAGTGGCTTAACGATTTTAGTGAAGCCTGTAATGAATTTTCTGACGAAGTTTATCTTTCCAAAGAAAGATTTAAGCTCTTTCTTGCTACCTGACAGCTGAATCTTCAAAAGGGACTAAATACACTTGGGGTCTATTGATATCCCATGCTCTAAAATAACATGCCCAAGTAGCTTGCCTTTTGTGACTCCAAAGATGCACTTCTTCATATTAAGAGATATCCCAAACTCTCAGCATCTTTGAAAAACTTTACATAAATTGAAAACATGATCACTCTGTCTCTTTGAGAACACCATGAGATCATCCATGTAGATGATGAAGCATTTTCCAATCAGATCCTTGAAAACTATGTCCATCGCACGTTGGAAGGTAGCACCAACATTGATGAGTCCGAACAACATCCTCTTGTATGTGAAGGTCCCCCATTTGGTGGTGAACATTGTCTTGTGCCTATCTTCATATTGCACCATGACTTGGTTATACCTAGAGTACCCATCCAAGAAGGACATCATCTGTGAACCATTGATAATCTACAACACCTCATCTAGTGAGGGTACAAGATAATTGTCCTTTTCTGAAGCTCTGCTGAAATTACGAAAAGCCACACACAATCTGATTTCTCCATTCTTCTTCCTTTTCGGGACCAAATTAGCCTCCCATGTGGAGTGCCTAATTGGAAAGATGTTTCTGGCCGACAACAACTTCTATACTTCCTTGTAAATGATGGGCTCCAACAATGCATTGATGGGACACTGCCATTGTCAGAATGGTCTAACATCCAGCTTAAGAGGAATAGTGTGTGTAATAATGGAGGTGTCATACGTCTTTAAATATTCATAACTCCATGCAACCACATCATGATATTTTTGAAAAACATCAATGATTCCTTTTCTTTCTAGGAGGGCCCTCCTTCTAGTGCCAGTGCTGTTGATGGGTGTTTTTGCACCTTCTTAACACAAGTAGCATACAAATGCAATACCTCTCTTGAAAGGTATTCTCCTACAAGTTGCAACAAACTACCCCAAGGTCTCTCAGGTGTCAGGTCATGATGTGCTTGGAATAATTCAGTTGGTTCAATGTGATCTTGCTAGTAATCACAGGGAAGCCTTACGTGAGTTAAGTTGGAGGGAATTGACTTTTTGAATGGAGTTTATGAATTTTTTTGAAGTGTTGCTCTATTGCTGCAAGTTCAGGACAATAGTCTCAAACTCCACTCTAATCTTTAGATTTGGCTTTACAATGTGCAATGAACTTTATCTAAAGTCACTATTTAAAAGAAAAGTCAAAAGGGCAGGGAAGAGAGTAAGTTCCTAGACCTGAAACATTTGATGAACAGTGACAATGGAGGATGCTACAGTGGAAAACCTTCCTAAAACTAAGTCCCACTTAACCAAATTAATTCAGTCTCATGATACTAGTGCAATATTCTAAGCTCTACATATTTCAATCATTTGTTCACCATGAAGCATGAACAAAGATAGGATTTAAGTGCAACATTCAAACAATGTTCAGACTAGCTTTGCACTGCAGTTTATCATCAATAAACAACCAAAAGCATGAACAAGGAAGGGAATCAACACATCAGAATCATTCACCATCAATGAACAACATTAACTAACCTACTCAAGCATGCTAATACACAAAACAACAAAGTTAATCTACTCAAATTCACTAACTAGGAGGAGAAGAATCATGAAACATGAAATTGGAACTCAAGAATCCACCAAAATCAATTAACTTCTATTAAAATTCTAGGAACATCTCTTTACAACAACTCAATTATCTCGTGAAAATGAGAGGATACCCCCTATTTATAGTGTCCAAAAATCAAAATGGATGGCCAAGATTTAATCTATTTGTGTGGCCAAGATTCACTACAAATTAGGGTTTCACCTACCCCCAAATATTTTGCAATATAAAATTCATTTTTGGCCTCTAGCTTATTTTGTCATCTAGTGGCCAACACTGTAGCTCTTTTTGTATTTTAGTTGATTTTCTTTTGATGTAGCTACACTGTGAAGAATTCATCATCTATGATTGGATTTCCTTCTCTTTTCTTGATGGTGGCACACTCCAAGAATTTGTCCATTAAAATCCGAAGCCTATCCTTCTGAACAATCTCAGATTAGAGGTTTTGAAAATGAAGTTTCTTAGAATGATTGGCCACCTCCTCCCCATGCTTTGTACACTTTAGAGTGGCCTTCACCAATTGTTCTGATTAAACAAATTCCCTGGTAGCGAAATCCATGAAGAGCGGGGACAAGTCGTCTATTGCACCCTCCTCCAACCTTTTATGGAAGTATTCCTTAATCTTTTCTACATCCAACTCTTCAGTAGACACATCCCAATCAGTCATCAACTTATCATAATCCTCACTATCTTCCCGATGTTATTTTTCCCATTCGAGGTCAAGCTCGACCTCATGCAACACTCTTTCTAGCACCTCATTCTAATGATCAGGGGGTATTTTTGTATGTCTCGACTAACCAGTGATCGTCTTTGATGATGCCAAATTCATTTTCCCAGGATTTCTTTAGTATTTTGAGGATAACTTCAATCTTTGGGTTGATAATTCTGTAGAATTCAACATAGCAGAGACATACTTTCTCCATCTCCTCCAATTTTTGTTGTATAAGCCTGAATTTGTTAGTCATTCTGATGATGTGCCCTATGCCCATATCGCTGTTGTAGATCACCTGTCAGAACCATTCCTTAGTGGTATTTGTCTAATTTTTCCTTCTTTCTAGCTTGCTGATATGTTCTTTGGACAGTAGCTGGGGTGGTGTTGATGACATGGTGGGTAGCTCTTCAATCGATGACCATTATTGTATGTAGGTTGTTAGATCTGCTACCTGCGCTTTTAACTCCTCCTTAGAGGATTTGTCCTTATGCATTTGATGCACAATGGTGGTGACAGATCCCTGATGATGGTCAATTTTTTGCTCTCTCATGGCTGTCCCCAGATCAACAGTGGAGATATTATAGCTGACCCCTTCTTCTCCCATCACCGGAGTAGCTATCTGCACTGTCCTAGATCCCAAGGTGTCCATTGTCAAGTGGGATCTTACCCTTGGATTCTTTTCCTTTTTTGTGCTTATTTGTGCTCAAGCTAGAATGGCTTCTAGCCTTGCCTTTGGATCCATGAGCGTAGGGGTTTTCTTCTCTAATTGCTTTTCAAGCCATTCAGGCATCTGGGATTCCCCTTTTGGTGATTTATGATCACCTTCTTCCTCTCGGGTACATTGAATTTCCATTTCTTTGCTACCTGATGTTTTGTGTTCTATCTCTTCTTCTTCTTCTTCATCAGAATCCTGAATAAATATTATTTCTTTCCCTGGGGATTAAGTGGTCGTATACTCTTTGGGGATGTCCTCCCCTTCAGAGGTTTTCTCTTCTTCTTCTTTTTCTTCATTTTCGTGGAGGCATTTCCTCATAATGCTTGGGGCTTCTACCTTGTTCCCCAATTGGATGCTCAATGTCCTCCATTTTCTCATATGTATCTTTCTTTTCTCCAGAGGGTGGTCCCCCAACTTCCTCACCAACATCCTTGAGTTGTTTAGCAAGTTCCTCCTCCAGCTTTTGATAGGAGGTTTCCATGATATACTTTGACCTGAGATCTTCAATATATTCTTCAGAGGATTGGGTCCCCTCCTTTTCCTCATGTACCACTTTATCAATTACTAGATGTTGATATTCAAGATGCTTGTGATAGTCATCTGCTTCTTCTTCCATCTCTTTGGTTGCTTCCCTCTCTTGCCTTTCCAATTCCTCAGATATTTGCATTATTGGTTTCATTTCTAGTGGTTCAGTTGGAGGAGTAGGGACAAGAAGGCCAATGACAACTTGCGCTAGAGTAGCTTGTATTGCTGGATTCATGAACATTCCAGACAACTTAGTCAATATGTTTTGCATATGTTGAGCAAAAGCTTATGGGAGAGAGAGGGTAGGAATTGTTTTCGTTGTAGTGGCTAGTTGGAGGGATGATGATGGAGACATGAAGGAGGAGGAGAGTGGAGAAGTGGTGGCAGAGGAAGAATCTATCACCGTTACTTGAGTGGTGGGTGGGGTGGAAGCAAGGTGAATCAATATGTCCACCATAGGCAGAGAAGTAGTAGACAATGCTTGGGAAACAAGTTGAGGAGTGATGGTAGTGGCAGCAACAATAGTGGTGGATGCAAGAGCAAAGGTAGAAGTTGGAGACTTTGGTTGTTCAACCTCTTCTTCCTCTCCCTTGCGGAGTGGGTCCTCTTATATGGTGGGAATTTCTATGAATCCACTCGACTTGTTTGACTTCTTAGAAGGCTTACCTTCCAACGCTTTCCTTGAATATACTTTATGTTTGCATTGTCGTTCAACCATTTATTTTCTCATCTTGGACTATGCAGTGGGAGGAGATGTTGAAGTCTCTCCGGTCGGGGTAGCAGTGGCAGAGGCACTGTTAGTCTCGCTTTCGGGTTCATCCTCGAGTTCATCATACGTTAGAGTAGCTCCTTGCAACTTGAATTGAGCAATCTGCCCATCGATCCATTGTTTTGTTCTTGCCTCAATGGGTTTCATAAGAATATCGAGGTCATTGACCTCTTCCTTGTCCCAGTCAATCAGGGGAAATGATAGATTGGTGATAGCATCATACCTAGGACCAATCACTGTGTTTTCATCCTCAACAATTCGATTCGACACTGGAAAGAACTTGACTATTTTGATAAAATATGTTATCATGTGCATGTAGTGCCTCATACACACTTCTTTATAATCTCTATAGTTTGCCTAGAAGTCTTCAACATTATGCAAATGGGCGTATTCTACCCCAAATGTCTTCTTTAGCTTTCCATACGGGTCCATTCGTGGTCAGGTAGTGTGGAACTCCAAGTTGTATTCATTCAATTCCTTATCAGAGTATTCCACACATTGAGATGCAGGGAGTGCATACATTCCCTGACCAAATGTGAGGGGATAAGGGACTCCCGCCCTATGCTTGTGCATGTAGTGCCTCATACACACTTCTTTATAATCTCTATAGTTTTCCTAAAAGTCTTCAACATTATGCAAATGGGAATATTCTACCCCAAATGTTTTCTTTAGCTTTCCATATGGGTCCATTCGTGGTTAGGCAGTGTGGAACTCCAAGTTGTATTCATTCAATTCCTTACCATAGTATTATGAACATTGAGTTGCAGGGAGTGCATACATTCCCTGACCAAATGTGAGGGGATAAGGGACTCTCGCCCTATGCTTATCGGTCAGAAGGGTGTGTGCACACTACAATTTCCTGGAGATTTCAACCAGTCATTTGGGTACTAAGGCAGTTTATAGGGTTTCTCTAGGAATCCCTTAGCCCAGATGTAGGTATACTTGGGAAATTGAATAAATAGAAAGCCGAACCGGCGGATGAAGGAGTTAGCATTGTGTGTGACTCTCCTTTCAAAGTCACCTCCAAGTAATTGATGATGTTCCCGATGAAGGCATCATTAACCTTGCAATAGTCCTTCTTAAAGTTCTTGTACTAGAGTGTCGTATACCTTCAATTCCCTTCCCGGAGTTTGGATTGGTGCCACAAAAAACCTCTATATTGAGCACGGTCAGCAAGCAGGTAGACTAAGTATGATGTCATGTAGAATTATTAGGTCCTCTTTATTGCTACAAACTGCTCATGTAGGTAGCTGCTAATCATTCCTACCCAGTGGAATTTGGTTTTTGCTTGGATTATTTCCTCTACGAAATATAGCATTCATTCCTAGAAGAAAGTTGTCATAGGAAGGCCCATGAATTTTCTCAATAAGGTTACCAAGTCATGGTAATCCTCATAGAAATCACTTCTAAAGAGTTCTTGGGGCACTTTTTTTGCACTGCCTCTCTTCTCCTTTAGCCAATATTGATTGATAAGCTTCTTGCACTTGAGGGGGTCAACATCCCATGTATTTTTGGCATATTCCTTTGATGTCTCCTCCATTTCATCGAAGGTAGGGATATGGAAAGTTTTCCCTATTGATTTGGCAGACAAATCAGCTAATATATTTCCATCTCTATCTACAATTCTTTTGGTGTTCTCCTAATACACCTCTCTGTAGGCCATTACAAGTTTGGGAGCAATGAGGGCAGGTGGGAAACCAGCAGCCTTGTCCAACCCACTTCTTCTGATTCTTTTGGCATTCTCTGTGGTAGGGTTGACAATGACCCTTTGCTTGAACTCATTGATGTCAATATGCCCCCAGTTAGTATCTAAGATCTCCTTCTAGTTTGTGGTGACCTTCGACTTGAGGGGATCCCCTTGGAACTTGTACTTCATTTGATCCTTATCTTCCTTCCCTCTTGGTTCCTTAGCATCTTTCTTTCCCTTTTCCTTCTCTATGGCCACCTCCAAAGGTCCTGCAGCTGGTTCCATATATCGTGCAAGTAAAGGAGCATTAAGCACATTCAAGTGCAAAGCATGAGAAACGTTAGTCAAAATCCTACAAAAACGAGGTTAGATCAGTTAATTCATTGTTCAAGCATCCTAACAATTCTTTTGGATCACCTTTAGCCTTTCATTTGGGGAAGTTATGGAAATGCAGGCCTAGGGGTGCAAACTTCCCTGGGCTAGTAGCCATTTTAGAGGAAAAGGAAAAGGGACAACAATCAGGGCACAACGGCCCGCATAGTTCCACTCGCATGTGGATTTTGGCCATGAGGTGGGGCCTACCAGTAGGTCCAGTCATTTCAACACATGGGTCAAATCAACTTTGAGGCTTTGGGGTCATCAAATTGGTTGTTTAAGGGTGCAGGTTTGAGGTACACGGGTGCAGGAGGTCTATTGGTCATTTGGTGCTTTGTCATTTGAAATGGCACTGGCAAAGCGAAATTCCACAAGCGGCATCCCGCTATGCGAGAATCGCGGACTCAAGGGACGGTTGTCATGGTATTGTTCAAGTCCACAAGGTTTGGATAAGGGTGGGCCGGAAGGTGCAGGAAGGCACTAGAAGTTGGTCATTTGGAATGGCAGAGGCTGGACAGAAGTCTGCCAAGGGAAGCCGACACCATCGGGGCCGTAGGAGGCTTATGCATGACTCGCTCGTTTGTTGGTGGACAACCAAAGGGAGATAGCAGGGTCGGGTCTCGCGTAGCAGGCTGATGGGGATCCCTGACCGTTTTGACACAATGATGATAGGACAACCGTCCCCAAGTGGCTACTTGCATGGGGCAACCTACGAAGTATTTTCACTTAGTCATTTCTTTTTTTTTTGGCTTAGATGGAGGTAACAAGTGTGGGCTCTGTAAGATGGGGAGATTGTCACCCAAGGCCTCTTTAGACAGTGGGCATGCCACAACAGCCTGCAGACAGAAGTTCATGAAGAGAGACCCACAAAAGGCCCAACACTTGGTCATTTTGACGTAGGGAATAAGATGAAAATGGCCAGGAAGGGCCTGATCGACAGAGAGATGTCAAGGTTCCACCATTTTGAATAGTCATTTGAACGATGACAAAAGGTCGGTGGAAATACACAAAGGATGGTCTGCCTCAAATAAGTTGCTTTGGTTTTGAGCTCGAACGGCGATCATGAAGGTGGGGTCCACTGGGCAAGACGTGTTACTAAGGCCATTCGGTTGGGAAATCCCTAGGCAAAAGCCTGTGGATGAAATTTTGCAATGATAACTCTGCAACGAGTGAAGACTTTGGCATTTTGGCACGACTGAGTTTTAATTAGAGATCACTGGGGTGAGGTCCACCCTACAGAAGGATAGGATTAGATAGTCATTAGGAACGGTGAGGCTCAAAGAGCATTTTGTAGGCGGAGGCCCACGCTTGCAGACCCAAGAGGGCTGAAGGATCCTTCCTTTGGGTTCATGAAATATGGCTAAGTCTAGGATGAACGACTGATTAGGGATGTCTTCTTGCGAGGGCAAGCCCGATAGAGGTGTCAACCAGTTTTAAAGTTTGACGTTTAAGGAAAAGGTGATGGAAATAGGTGCTTTGCGGGTCCCCAGGGCATGAATGCCTTGGTTCAAGAATGGCTGTGGTGACTTCAGGTTTTGTACGCAGCTAATAGGTAGATTTTCTAAGGATTTCGCGATTCCAAGTCATGGGTTTTGATCGTTCGGCCTCATCTAACTAGTTTCTTAGTTTTCTTTTACTAAAATTTAGCAACTTTAATGAAAATTAAAGAAAACTCAAAGCATAAGCCAATAGAAAAAGACAAACATGAAGAACCCGATGAAATCAATGAAGAGACAATGAGTAAATGCTTTGAATCAGCGAAGGAGCTTTGTGGGCGGCTCTGATGGGCTTCTGAACTTCTGACAGGTAAAAATGACACTTCAAAATGCCTATTTATAGATTTTTGTGCATTTAATGCCCTCCATTAATGCTGGTATGGTGGGGGCCAAGGTTGGTGAATGGGAATTTCAAAAATGATGGTAGGAACGACGAAGTCCACTAAGCGGATGACGATCAAGGGTTGGCCACTTGGCCGGTCGGTGGTGAAGACAGTGAACGAGGCAACGGGTCCCGCGGGGTTGGAAGACATTGTGAGTAGGCCATTTGGAACAACGAAGATGCTAGGAAATCCCGCATAGGGCGGCCTATAGGGGTAGACCTGCATTGCCCGGAGGACATCAATTTTAAAGTTTGAAGGCAGACTGTGAATAGAATCCTGCCAAGGCCAAAGACTTGGAAAATTGGGAAGTGGTGAAACTTGGTTAACTTGGGATGATTCTTCTAAGATTCCTTGACCACTTAGAACTCAAAAATAGGGGGCATGCAAAATGAGGCGAAGGAAAAGGCTACTCAACAAAGCAAAAAGAGAGGGTCCTCATTTCGAATGGGGTGTGTGTGCTATAAACACAACACCTACCACTCTACTACCCAAAATTGATAGATTGGGACCAACAACAACATACACCTATTATGTAATAATTCTAGAATGATGAGGCAATTGCAGAGTTCATGGGACTTCGAACAAACATACTAGGAGGAGATCACAAAGTAGGGTTCTTCATGTAACTTGAACATGATGCATACTTCGGTGGAGAGATTGAATCTTCTAGTTGCAAAAAAGAAAGAGAAAACATAAAAATAAAAATGTGAGCCCCTACAGAAGACCACAATGTGGCTCTATCAGATCCTAAAAGAAGCAAATAAAGGACACATCTAACGATGAAATCCTCCCTGAGGCACCCAAGGATGGAGGGCTTAATCTCTCCATATTAGAATGTCAAGAAAGATCAACGCTCCTAGTAGAAGCAACATCCATAAATGTTGGCACAACAGAGGACCCAAAGATAACATACTATGCGGCGTCGCTTGATCTTGAAGAGAAAGCAAACTTCACAACATTCATCAACAAAAGGAAGGTAAAATTTGCATGGACCTATGCAGATATGCCTGGACTAGATCTGACACTAGTGGTACATCATTTAGTCGTCTCCTCTGGAGCAAAGCCTATCAAGAAAAAACTCAGAAAAATGCATCCTAAGATAACATTATTGGTAAAGGTAGAACTAAAGAAGTTACTAGATGTGGGTTTCATTAGACCCATTGACTATCCAGAATGGATATCAAATCTAGTAATAGTGTCAAAACCTACTAGGGGCATAAGGATCTACACAGACTTTAGAGACCTGAACAAAGCCTACCCAAAGGATGACTTCCACATTCCAAGCATTGACTTGATTATGGATCTAACAAGGCATGAGATGCTATCTTTAATGAATGGTTTCTCTGGATATAATTGGATAAAAATCTCTCCAGACAATCAACACAAAATAACATTTACTTGTGCTTGGGGGACCTTCTGCTAGAATGTAATTGCATTTGGTCTAAAGAACACAAAAGCAACATATTAGAGAGCAATAGCGACCATCTTCCACGATATGCTACATACAATCATGGAAGACTATGTGAACGACATTCTAGCAAAGTCCATCAAAAGGGAAGATCACTTGACTAATCTTTCAAAGGTGTTTGATCAGCTTGAACAATATAATTTGAGACTCAATGCTAAGAAGTGTGTGTTTGGAGTAACATCCAAAAATTTGTTAGGGTACATAGTGTCAAGAAGGGGGATTGAAGTGGATCCTACAAAATTAAAAGCTATACTAGAAATGTCTCCACCAAAGACATTAAAACAACTGAGGAGTTTACAAGGGAAGTTGCAATCCATCAAGCGATTTATCGCACAACTAGTAGACAAATTTCACCCTTTCACTCATCTCCTACACAAGGAAATCATCTTCAAATGGGATGGGAGATGTGACCAAGAATTCCAGCAAGTTAAGGAGTACCTACTTACTCCTCCTGTACTCATGCCACCCATTCCAGACAAGGAAATGGTACTCTATGTGTCTACCACACAAGCAGCATTAGGAGCTCTCCTAGCCCAGCTAGATGATGATAACAAAGAAAGAGTGGTCTACTACATTCACCAAACACTGGTGGGCTACGAGTTGAAATACTCGCCCATATAAAGAGTGTGTCTCTTAGTTGTATATGTGACACAAAAGTTCAGACACTACATCTTAAACAAGAAGGTAAAGTTGATTTCAAAAGTAGACCCACTAAAGTACCTACTAGCAAAAGCAACCCTAATAGGTTGAATTGCCAAATGGGTGATGATTATGAGTGAATTCAATATAGAATATGTGGATAGAAGAGCCATGAAGGAAAAAATCATAGCAAACTAGCTAGCCAAAGAACCCATAGATGATCACAAGCCTCTCACAGTGGACTTTGTAGATGAAAGTATCCCGATGACACAAGAGATAGGCCATTGGACTCTATACTTTGATAGGTCCCACACTCAACATGGCTTTGGAACAGGTATTCTATTTCTCACACCACAAGGAGATAGTATACCCAAGGCATACAGGATCACTTCCCATGCACAAACAACATCTTAGAGTATGAAGCTTTAATCATAGGGCTTAAAATGGCTATTGAATGGAGAATAAAAGAGCTACATGTCTTCAGAGAGTCTCAGCTAGTGATTAGATAGGTGAACAATGAGTACCGAACAAAAGATGAAAAGTTGATGTCGTATAAAAGGATGGTGGATAGCTTCAAGGAATATTTTTTCAAAATAACCTTTGAGAAAATTCCCCAAATCAACAACAAAGCTGTCAATGCAATGGCAACAATAGGCTCACTTCTTGATATTCCATAAAATGTTCCTAAGTATGAGTTCCTTGTAGAACAACTGCTCATATCTTCATTCAACATCTCAGAATCAGAATTGGTATGTTTTTTTGTTGGTCCTAACTCCCCATGGTACCAAGATACATTTGACTACATCCAACACGGTATCATACCACTTGGCCTAACAACCACTCAAAAGAAAACCTTCACCTGTATAACTTCCTACTTTACAATCCTAGGAGATACCCTATATCGTCGTAGTCTAGATGTAGGTATGTTACTCTGGTGTCTTAATGCAAAAGAAGCACAAATGGCCTTACAAGAGGTATACAGAGGTGTTTGTGGGTCCCACTCTAGCAGACCTAACCTAGTCCAAAAACTACTCAAAATGGGGTATTATTGGTCCTCCATGGAACGAGAATGCATTCAATATTCTAGAAAATGTCATAAATGCTAGAAACATAATGACCTTGTTCATGCACCAACACATGAGTTGAGACCCATCACCACACCATGGCCTTTCTCGCAATGGTGATTAGACCTGGTAGGTAAGATTTCACCCACTTCATCTAATAAGCACAAGTTTATTATCATAGCAATAAAGTATTTCACTAAATGGATAGAGGCAATTCCATTAACCTACATCACTAGAAAAAATATCAAAATTCATTATGAATTATTTGATTTTTAGGTATGGAATTCCTCAAATGATAATAACAGATAATGGAACCCCATTCAAGAATAAGGACATCCAAGAATCTTGCTCCCAATTTTCTATCCAACATAGATTCTCCATGCCCTATTACCCCTAAGGAAATGATTAGGTCAAAGCATCTAATAAAACCATACTGAAAATACTAAAAAAGACTATTAATGAAGCCGGCCGTGATTGGCATTTGCTGCTAAACCTAGCCCTATGGGCTTATTGAACCAACATTCGAACACCTACAGGTGCCACACCATTTTCCTCAGTCTATGGATCAGAGGTTGTATTACCTATTGAGGTCAAAATCCCCTCAGTGCGAATCTCATTAAAAGGCATGGTCACAAATGAAGAATATTGGGTTTCCAGGTTAAATGAACTGGAGCTCCTAGATGAAAGGTGTTTGAGCGCGTTAAATCATCTTCCGGTTTATCAGAATCAACTCAAACGAAGCTATGAAAAAAACATCAAGGACAAGAACTTTCAAGTTGGTGACCTAGTGCTCAAAGATAACTAGAAGGTGCAAATAAATCAGGACGGAAAAGGAAAATTTGAACCCAACTGGTTAGGCCTATTTATCATCACAACAAGTTTTGGATTTGGGGCTTATCAATTAGCTACTCTTGAAGGAGAACCCTTAGATGAACTGTTGAACAACAACCACCTCAAGAAGTTCTACACATAAAGCACATCAGAATACCCTAGAAAAGAGGGTAAAAATCCAAAAAAATAAAAAAGCAAGAAAAATAGTAAAGAGAAATAAAATGTTCTTTGAGTGAAAACCACTTTGTGGTGCTCGTAGATTAGGTACCGTAATGAAAACTTGGCAAATAGGTGCTATGTTTGAATAAGACCTGCATCATTATCTATCCATACTATCAAAAGCATTCACCCATTCATTTCATAATAAAACATGTATCCAACCATGGATTGTTACTTCAATTTAGGAAAGTAGTCTTGTATCCAATTGGGGGAAACTTCCTAAAACTAGTCGTAGATTAGATCTTTGAGCATCCTATCGTGGTCAATTTTTTTTTTGAAAAATAAAAAAATAAAAAACATTTGAAAACATCAAAAAGCAAAACAACATCAGTGGATTATTCCTTCACTCAAACAATATAATATATCAACATTTTCTTGAACCTCACAACTAGTTCAAGTAGATTTCCCACAACATATCCTCTAGACATAGAAGTAGAATATCAATCCAAGTTATCAATGTTGTTTGAATCCCAAAAACAAGTTTATTCTTTGAGTGAATTGGTGAATTGGTCAAACTATGTGGTCTCTGCATGTACAACATAGGCAAGGCTTAGCAACCCCTGAGGCTGTAGGTCAGTCCCCTTAGGTTTCTATCATGCTTTATTTTAACTTAGTCAAAAAATACAAAATCCAAAAACAATCACAAAACATAAATGATAAAACATATTCAAACCAAGCGAGCTATGAGCCTTTGCATGTACAATGTAGGCAAGGCTTATCTTTGATGAGCCCCTGAGGCCCTAGGTTAGTCCCCTGAAAACAACAAAAACATCATAAAAATCAAAAAATCAAAAAGATCCTAACCTCATCAACCAAATCCACAATAAAATTTTCACCCATAATAAACAAATTGTCACACTCACCCTTTGACAAAATATACAAACAAAGAAAACAACAAGATTGAACTTTAAAGCAAACAATCACAAATATTTGATCACAAAACAAATAGAAACAATGTCAAAGTACTGCCTACCCATCTTTTGACAATTCACCAACAACATCCTAAGATATGCCTTAACGGATCTGTTCCTATGATAGACATGATAAAAAATGGATAATAGCCTGAAACCTCAAAACATATATGGCAAGTGATACTGCAACTCTGTTTTTATCTTTTTATAGTCTTATTTTTATGATTTATTTTATTGACTCATTCCTAGGATCTCTCGAGGATGTCCATAAGGATTTAGAGAGGAAGGAATGGGGAAATTGAGCATCTTTTTGGTTTTCTATTTGTAGGATGTTTTTGTAATACTACCATGGTGAATACTTGCTTTATTGAGTGTATGGGAGTTGTGGTGAAACAATTCGTGAAGCAATTGCATGTTAGGTATTCTATGCCTTTGTGTAAATGGTCCAAAATGTTTTAACACAACCCAACCCTATACTTTAAAAAAAATTGTATGTCTGGTTTGAACAAGATTTCTTTGTATGTCGTGTCAAAGTCCACATAATGGATACAAAGTCACCTTGGTCATTGATACCCTGGTGCATCGTATCTATTTTCTACATCAAATAGGATTGTTCAAAATGCAAAGCCTCCAGGCAAAGTGAAAGTAACACATCAACAACTAAAAACATCAAATTTCTATCCATAATCAAATATTTCTTCTACAACTAACATCCATCCGACATCACAATATCATTAGTACCATATCCATCCTGCATCCACAATACCATCAATACATATCATGATGATAATAAAGAAATGAAAACATCATATATCATGAATAGACAACATACATCCATCATATATCAATATCATCACATACATGATAAAACATCATATGATATACAATATGATCCATCCATCCACATCATATGCATACATCAGAAAAATATAGAAAAAACCATATATAAACATACATCATTATACATCGTCATCCATATAGAATCACATAAACATATAAATGAAGCCAAATCGAAGAAGGTATATCTCATATATATCATCATAAAAAAAGGAGAATGTCATAGTACATCATCATCCGTGAAACAAGTGTGATAGGATAATACAAAATAATACATATATACGCAGCCTCGATTGGGCCGATGAATGTATATAAAAAATCATGTCTACAATATAAAGTCTCTGAACAATAAACATCATAAAGATCAAGAACAAAATGCCACTTCCTAGAACAAGAAAAGGAGGACTCTATAGACCAGGCTGTGGACCACCATCTGGATCTGGTTGTCTAACAGATTGCCCACCTGACTCAGCACAACCACTCCCAACACTAAGCTCTCTAAATCTCGGTTGTCGCTGTGCTTGAGGAAAAAAAGTGTCATATAGAGTCTGGTAGTATGTAGCCCTCTGTAATAACTAATCCTGCTCAACGCAAAGACTATCACGCTCTATCCTTAGAATATCCCTCTCAGTGGTAACAACTTGCAATTGGGTCTTGGCAACAAGACAATGTCCAATCTTTGTATCTCGCTCTGATCTGAAACCATCTCTCTCTACTGTAAATATGGAAATATGTGCCTCTGCAACATGTTGCCACCCTATCTCCACATCCAACTGTGCACCTCCACCCCCAGGGGGTGGAGGGGGACTTGGAACCTTTCCCTCAACCTGAGGCATCTTATCAATTTGTGCACCATCCTATCGGGCCCTACAAAGCTGCTCTACTAGGATCTCAATGCATTTTCTCTCTCCATACCGACTTGTGATACCCCACTGTAGGATCACCACTAGGATTTATAAATCTCAAAGGTATATGTCTTGCCCACCACTAATCAAAATCAAGAGTGGTACCCAGATCCATTAGGCCCACTGGCCAATCCCATCCAATTGGGGCAAGAGCTCTAAAATCAGCAACAACAACATCTCAATCAGGCCGTAGACCCCATACATGGACCTCTTTGGTTGTCCAACCAAACTGAGCCTCATATGTATTAGGAAACCGACCTTGTCTCTCTCTAAAATTCCTGCATACTTTGTCAGGTAAATATCGCTCTAGAAGAGAACATGTGTGACCAATCAACCATTTGGTTTGTCTGCAGTATACCAAGTGCTCCTAATGCTTGAGCCATGCCTCACAATCCATATAAGGTCTCCAAAAAAAATTGGAATGTCATTGAATACACGATGCCAGTAGGAAAGTTGTCTAGGAAAGGTATAATGAAGGGAATATCCATAACGATAAGAGTATAGATCTCCAGTAGTACGATCTTGTACACCATCAGGCTGGTGCTTGACTCAACATTGTTTTGGCCCTCTCTTGTATAGTCCGGTTCTTCCTCTCAACAACTCAATTTTGTTGTAGTGTCCTAGGAGCAAAAAATTTCCTCTGGACCCCATGCTCTTCACATAATTCATCATAGCAATCAAAAGTGAATTCTCCACCTTTGTCTGATCTCAAGACCTCAATTTTCCTTACAGTTTCATTCACAACTAATTCCTTGAAGGCTTCAAACTTCTTAAATTATTTTGATTTTTCTTTTAGAAAAGTAATCCAAGCCATTCTAATATAATCATCAATAAGCATCATAAAATACCTATCACCTTGTAGAATCGTTGCCCTCATTGGTCCACATAGATTTGTATGGATCAAATATAATGACTTTGATGTGGAATATTCCTTTGTAGAAAATTTGGACTTTGTTTGTTTTCCCTCATGGCATGGTTTGCAACTTGTAGATTGAGGCTTCTTAATCTTTGGCATGTCCCACACCATTCCTTTTGAGATAATCTTCACAATGTCATCAAAATTGATGTGTCCCAATCTTCTATGCCAGAGCCAACATTCTTCTCCTTTGGATAGTAAGGAAATTTTGTCCTTTCAACTCACTGAGATGATACATATCATTATCAATCATGCTTCCTTATTTAATCAATTCTCTAGCACCAAATTTATGGATCTCACAACCTTTAGCACTAAATGAGAGTTGGTAACCTTTATCACACATTTGATTGGCACTCAAGAGATTATGCTTTAATCCTTCAACATTCAAAACATCATTAGTTTTTTTCCTACCACCATCAAGACTCAAAGTACCCTTACTGGTAATATTGGAAATAGAGTTATTTCGAAGAGTTACATATCCTCCATCAAATTTTTTGAAGTTCATGAACTTACTTTTGTCTCTGGTCATGTGACTTGAACATCCATTGGTTATAATCCACATATTCTTCTCCTTTTGGGCATGTAGAGAAGTTTGCACTATCATGGATTTCTTTGAAATTTTATGTTCTGATTTCATCTTGCATACTTTAACTGATCTAGAACTTTGATATTCT
>VDFB02322857.1:0-51752 GCA_007258455.2 Sequoia sempervirens
AAGAGATATAGATCAAGAGCATTGGAATAGAAAGTTTCAAGGATCTCTATGGGGAAGATGAGGACTTCTCAGAGGCATATAAGGTATGTTCTAACTTTGAGAATCATTTTCATAGCCAATACTGTATATACTTAAAAGTGGGTTATTGTTTAAAGGAAATCAGTTATGTGTTCCAAGAGGGTCAATGAGGAAAATCTCATTCAGGAAAAGCGTAATGGAAGTCTTAGTGGACATTTTTGCATCAACAAGACTTTAGAACTAGTGCAAAGATTCTATTACTGGCCTAAGTTGGCAAGAGATGTTAGAAAGTATGTGGAACAATGTGTTGTGTGTATGAAAGCTTAGGGAGGAGCTAGTAATGCTGGTCTATATCAACACCTACCCATTCCTAACAGACCATGGGAGTGTGTGAGCATGGATTTTGTGGTAGGCCTTCCTAAGACCAAGACTGGTTTTGACAGTGTCTATGTAGTAGTGAACAGATTTAGCAAAATGAGTCATTTTATCCCTGGTAAACTACTCATGATGCTAGCTAAGGCCTATCTTTTCTTCGTGGTATGGTAAGGGATCCATGGACTACCTTAAGTATTGTTTCTATTTAGATGTGAAGTTCATGAGTCACTTTTTGAAGACTCTATGGAGTAGATTGGGCACAAATCCGTCTTTTGGATCAGCTTACCATCCTCAGACTGATGGTCAAATAGAGGTGGTTAACAGGGTGCTAGGTAATCTTCTAAGGTGCTTAACTAAAGAATATGGACAGACATGGGACATGGTTGTCTCACAAGCTGAGTATGCTTAATGATAGTGTGGAACCTAACCACAGGGAAGAGTCCATTTGAGGTTGTGTATGGGATGCACCCAAGAGGCATATGTGAGCTCAAAGATCTTGGAACTATGGAACAAATAAGTGGACATGCAGAAGACTTCAGTCAGACCATGAAGGAGATTCAGGAGCAGGTAAAGAGGACAGTCACTGAGGCTACACAAAAATTGAAGGAGAAGGCAGATATGTCAAGGAAGGATGTGCAATTTGTAGTAGGGGACTATGTCATGGTCCACCTTAACAAATCAAGGTTGCAGAAGGGAATGTCAACCAAGTTGCAGATGAAGAGAGTGGGTCCATGCAAGATATTGGCCAAGTATGGCAAGAATGCATACAAGGTGGAGTTACCTACCGATCTAGGAATCTCACCAGTTTTCAATATAGTTGACTTGATCAAGTACAAGGGATCAGTCAATGATGAGGAACAGAATAGTCAGGAGATCTTCAAGGACATCAGCAATGTATCCTTACCTAATCAAAACAAGCCTCAGGCAGAGAAGATCTTGGAGTCCAGAGTACAAAAGTCTACAAGACATAAGGTGTACATGGAGCACCTTATCAAGTGGAAGAACAAGCATGAATCAAAAGCCACATGGGTACAAGAAGATCAGTTCAAGAAGTTTGGTATTGACCTGTCCTTGATCTCTCCTTCCATTCCTTAGTGTTTGGGTTGAGAGGGGGAGAATGGTGCAGGAGCACCTAAATAGCAACAGGCAGTTTCATTAGGTAAAATAGGAAATCTAGAAGGGTAATTATGTTTTGTTTTCATAAAGGTCATGTTGACCATTGTGTAGTTAGCTTAGAGGTGTTTTTGATCTCTAGGAAAGAAGTGGTGAAAAGATGAATGAGTTTTTAAGCTCATTCTTGTTTTGGTTACTAACCTTGTCAAAAATTAGAAAACATAGTGGTTTTTGGTAATGTTGGCCATTAGGTCATGAAGAATCCCGACCAAAGTAGATAACTAATTGTGGAGCCTTATTTAAGGTGAGCCTCGACCTGTAAACAAGGTTAGAGGAATTGGTATTGAGCAAACATTTTGAGAGTTGAATAAAAACAGTGTTCTTGAAGGATATTTCTGATTTTTGCTGCATAACAGAGCTTTAAATGGATTGAAATGATTACTGTTCTGTAGGTAGAGTGTAGTGTGGATAGAACACTAGTTTTGTGTGCCATCTAATTGCCTTTGTGATTCGTTTCCATCATTTGTTTGTAAATAGTTTAATTTCTTTCATTTTCTAGCCTGTAACAGGCAGTTTTGAGCAAATGGAGTGCTAGGCCACTTACCCACCGTACAAATTGTACAGCCCTTTGGGAATAGTGCCTAGACTCCATGTTTGTACATATGTTAGGTTGTAGGTTTTGTGTGTGTGCAGGAGTTGCTAGCAATGTCTTGCCCTAGGCGAGCCAGGCAGAGTCCAGCTAGGGAAGACAAAGAGTGAAAAGCACATATTTTGCAGGGGTGCTAAGATTTTGAAGAATTTCTTTTTGGAGAATTCAGCTGAGAGTCTTGGCAAGGTCTGGTGGTCAGGAGGAGGCTCCATCAACCCATTTGGTGTGTGAAAACTTTGACAGTTTGTAACAGCCTGGGAAAGGCTAGTAAACCCTAGGTTTTGGCCATTTTTGTGTAAGGGCAGTGTACGGGTAGTACAGGTTCCAAACCCTGAAAATCTTCAAGGTGTGGACATGGGAAACACAAACCCCAAACAAAGAACCTAGGTCATTTAGAGGGTTTTGGAGTAATTTGCATTTTTCTCGGGTTAAGAGGCCTAATTGGGGCTCTAGGCTTGTAGCCTTTTCTAACCCTAGGAAAGGGTTTGGTGGAAGCGATGGGGAATTGGAGTCTTGTGATTGAGTAAGAACCCTAAATAGGTCACTTTGAAGCTTTTACAACATTTTTACACCCCTGCAAGAACCCAACTGAATGTTGAGGGTATTTGGCCTTTAGGGAAGAATAAGGGTCAAGGGTGAGATAGTGGCAAGGCACCAAGATTGGCTTGGTAGAATGGAAGAGTGTTGATAGTGGGGTTGGCTAGTAGGACCAGGGGTACCTATACCCGAGATAGGACCTAAAGGATAAAGTGAAGAGAGTCACCTTGGAGTTCTTGGGAACAAGGACCCAGAGCATGGGACAGTGAGTGTTCCATCCAACCCTATCCTATCAAATCCCCATAACCTTCCTACACCATTTAAAATTCTTTGTGCTCATAAACTTTGTTAAAACATCTACATCATTCACCATTGTATCCACCTTCTTGATCATAACCCTCTTATCTATAATGAAATAACTTGCACACTAGAAGAATACAATAGAAAATATGTTGCAAATCCTTAATAATATGCCACTTTAAAGGGAAATTCTGTAACCACTTTGAGGGGGATACCTCCAATAGTCTTCAATAAGAACACAATACTCAATATGCACATTATTACTAACCTCTACCTCATATATATACCATATTTATGCTTAGGATTCCACCCAAGCCAATTTAACTATCTATATAACACTATATTAATGATTATATAAATTAATTAAGAGATAAGACAGCCACAAGCTAACTACTCATAACTATATTCACACTATAGTATTAAGGACATATCATGCCCCCTATTTACACAAGCTTTGTCCTCAACACTGATCAATTGTTAATTCTTTTACATAAAATGCTAAAAAATAATTATAAGACCACAAGACTCCTAAAATTTTGAAACATTTTACACTTCCTCATTATTACAAAATAAATAAAATTCTTTTGAACAACACCTCATCAGATATTTTAAGAAGCCCCCTCCATAACACCTCATAAGAAGCCCCTCCATAGCTTTTGAAGCCTTACTTACTTTCATCAAATGCAACAAATAAAATACTTAAAAGATGAAAAAACTCAAGGACTAAGAACCCCCTCGCCTATACACAGACCTTCCCTCGGCAAAAGTCTCTTTCACACATCGATCGTCCCCCAACATCATGAGCACAAACAACTTCTCCTCAATCTTCTGTGCCCCGCAAAGCCGGTAGTCGAGCAATGGAGTGGCCTTGCAATCGAGCACCACAAAATCAGCCTCCTTGCCAACGCTGAAGTTGCCAATCTTATCATCCACCCTCAATGCTCGTGCCCCACCCAAAGTGGCCAAATACAAGGCCTTGAAAGGGTCCAATTTGTGGCCTTGGAGCTGCAACACCTTGTACGCCTCATTACAGGTCTGTAGCAACGAAAAACTGGTGCCAGCCCCAATATCAGTGCCTAGACCCACATTGACCTTGTGCTTCTCTAGCTTCGCCAGGTTAAGCAGCCCGCTGCCCAAAAAGAGATTGGACGTTGGGCAAAATGCCACAGCGGCACCCGCCTGCCCAAGATGGGCACACTCACGCTCTGTGAGATGGATACCGTGCGCGAACACGGAGCGCGGCCCCACCAAGCCATAGTGGTCGTACACGTCCAAGTAGTCCGTACGTTCTGGGAAAAGATGGGCTACGTACTCAATCTCTGCCTTGTTTTCTGAAAGGTGCGTGTGGAGGTAGACATCTGGGTGTTCCTTCAATAGACGCCCTGCGCTTTGTAACTGTTCCCGGCTGCATGTGATGGCAAAACGTGGTGTGACTGCGTAGCTCAAGCGTTGCTTCCCATGCCAGCGTTGTATAAGCTCTACACTGTCTTTGTACCCTGACTCTGGCGTATCCCTGTAGCCAACTTCATTCAATTAAGTCAATAACCAACAAAAACACCCCTAAACATTTTTCACAGTTTTAAGAAATATGAGTACAGAAGAAGAAAAGAAATTCAATCAGTGATAAGTCTTCAGCAGTTTATGAATAAGTGTTACTGCATTGCCCAGAGATAAAATCAGTAGTTATTTGCTGTACTTATTTTTCAGATTTTGGAATCTAAGTTTTTTATAAGGAAAAGTTATGGTAATTTATAGAGGTGTTACTGATGTTGTCCGGCATTTTGTAAAATTGAAACTCTGTGACTGATCTTATTCAGCATTATGTAGAATTTGAAGAGCAAAACTAATAGTCAATCTGTATGTTTTAAGTGTATTGCCACAACATTCGGAATCTAGGTTTTATAAAGAAAAGTCTTTTGACAGTTTATCCAGAAATGTCACTGACATTATTCAGTATTAGCTTTAAAAAATAGATAATTAATTGCTATACTTAGCTATAATGTACCAAGTTTTGGAATCTGAGCTCTTAATAAAAAGTTTTGAGCAATTTATGGAGAAATGTTATCAACATTGTGTAAAATAAAATAAAAAATAAAACGAGTAATTAATTGTTAATTCAAGTATAATGTTGAAGTTTTGGAATCTGGATTCTTACTTGGCAAAAGTTTTTATCCTAAGTATGGATATGCAGCTTTGATAGTTAATTGTAGATTTAAATCATCCTAATAAAATTAATATTTTTTTAATTTTTAACAAAATATTTTAATAATCTTTTATATTTATTTTCTTGACTCTTCAAAATTAAAAAAGTGCAATGCAAACAGCTTCCATCAAGATGGTTCAAGATGAATTTTGATGGAACATGGAAGTGAGCATCCAGAGCAGGATTTATTTATAATAAGAAATGAAGATGATAATTTGAATGGAGCAGCATTGAAAAATCTTAAATAAAGGACCAATAATGAAGCTGAGATCTAAGCTGGGCTCCAAATTTGTAATATTTACAAATTCGAAAAATTAGAAATAGAAGACGACTCAATGATAATAATCAATGACATAAAAATTAAAAAATCACTAAATTGAAAATCAACAGCTTTCTTTTACAAGTTTGATCTCTTATTTAAAAAAAGCTAAAAATTTTCAGCATAAATCAGAAATCAACATTGAAGCTGATATAATGAAAGATGATTTTATAATAGACTCTAATATGAATCCTTGGCGAAATTTGAAAGACAAAATGAACACATAAATCTAAAACACGGACAAAAATCAAATGTTTAAACATCAAAGATATTAATCATGACATATAATGTTGCAGAAATTCCAATCATATCCATCACTAAAGAGGACAGATTTGCTTGTGCCAAACAAGGATACTCCCCTGTTTTTTAGATATGGCTAAGATCAATCAAAACATTAATTTCACGAAATTTCAAGGAGCTCTTTCTGTGTAGAAATCAAAACCCTTTATCTTCTAAGCAGTTCAATGGTTACACTGATGAGATTCGTTAGTAGCCAGAGACAAATGGCTTTTCTCGGTGGAATTATAGACAAAAGGCTGAAATGTGTTTTCAAAATGCACAATGGATTACTACTTCGTGCCATTCAGCGGGCGATTGGAGATGAATTTATGGAGGCCGATCATCGAGATAGAGTAAATTTAGATACTTTTTCAATGTTCATCGCAGTAATGTTTGATCTTGAAGAAGATAAAGAGATCATAAAGAAAATCACCACAACCCTGATTAGAAGCCAATACTTATGAGGACTAGATGATGCCATTACAGAAGTAGTATATGATGCAGGATTACCACCTCTGGACAGGACATTGATAGCAAGCAGTGGAGTGGTTTAGGCACAATGGAGGCCATACATATCAACTGGACAGTTAAAGAATGAAACCAAAAGGAAGGAGAAGGCAAAAAAGAGGATTGGAATTCCTGACACAAGCCTTAGGGTTGAAGGAGACAGAAGGCATAGCCTGGCTCAACACACTAATAACTGAAAGCTCTGAGGATGAGTAAGAAACATGAATTTATGTTTGTCTCAATATAGAATAGTTACATAGAATAAAGTAGACAATTAGTTGATAATAGATAGATAAAATAGTTTATGACTATAGACAAAAAAGGAGGGCTTTTGAATGTGAATAATGATCTTTTCAAAACAAACAATTGAATTAATATTTAATAATTTTTTTGGGATATATTATAATATAAAAGGAAATTTTTAAACATTAAAATATTTTTAATAATTTATTTATCAAAAGAAGGGATTTGCCACCGTATATTGTTTGAGTTTGTGATTTTCAAAACGATTACATTGTAAAGAATAAAGAGGTTTGCCAGTTGAATGATTGATGTACCAATTTTAAGATCTGAAAATCAAATCCTAGCAACCTACAGATATGCTTTCACCTAAAAGTTTTAGGGGCAGTCTTCATTATCTAGAAACAACAATATTGCAAACCATTAGTAGAATTTTTTAGAAGGGCTGTGAAGGTTGACAATGTACTGGCTAAATCATTAATGCAGTCTTCGAGCATATTTAATTTTCACTTGTTCCGTAAGCTGATGTTTGTTTTCAAATTTCGTCTCCAAATTCCTTTGAATGAAACTTCCCACTAGCTTTATTAGACCATACTTTGATTACAGTAGATGGCAATCTTAACTTATGTATGTGCCCGGAAGAACTTAAGCAGACCCTACTTTAACCACACCGGAAATGATATCCAGTAAAAACATCCATTGATCAGGTAGCTTATTGACCCCTATACAATGAAAACAACTGGTTTAACTATAGGTTTTATGATTTATCTTTCGCTACTTCAACCGAATGTAGGAGGAACATTAGAAAGGTTACATAGGAAAATATATCAATCAGAGAAAAAATATAATCATAATTTAATTAAGAATTAGTCTAGTCTAAAAATGGGAGATGGGCAACACTTTGAAAATTTGTTTCAGTGTAAAAAAGGGGATGAATAACACTAAAAGGAATATTGAAAATATATGCTGTACTTGTCGAGATTTAAACTGTGCAGAAAATTTTACAACTACTAGCTGAGTAAACCCTGGTAGTCCACCATAATTAACTCGACTCAGGTGACTGAACCCTGGGATAAAGAAACTTTAAGTATTAAAACTTCCCAAAGAGAAAAACTGGATTTGCAACAAAGAGTACTAAGCCTGGAATTTGCAATCACCCCAGACTATCTAATGAAAATTTTATCAGAGTTTGATCTTTTAACTGCTTTTTTAAAAAAAAATGTCAGGCAGATTAAAATATTATATTAAAAAGGCAATGGGAAACCGATTGAGAGTTGAGGAAATTTTATTATATATTTACAGAGATACAAATTTAATAATAGATTGAAAATTTTATATATAAAATATAGAGATTTTGTTGTTCAAAGCGTGGTGTTCTAGTTAAATCTTGGTGTTCTTATTATTGCTATCAAAGTTTAAATCATTATAAAATCATTGAATTCGTAAGTTTTTTGTTTTTGCTGGGCTGCTGAACTTGTGGATTGAACAGTTTGTCACCACAAATTCTTTAGATTTTGTTGCTCAAAGTATGGTGCGCTAGTTAAATCTTGGTGTTCTTATTGTTGCCATTAAAGTTAAAACCACTATAAAATAATTGAACTTGCCAGCTTTCTATCTCTATTGGACTACTGAAATTGTGGATTTGGATGGTTTGTCTGTAATGAAATAACTTGCATAATAACAACAAAAGACTATAATAGGAAATATGTTACAAATATTTGATAATAATATTTGATGGTTCATCTTTCTTTTGTGTTTTTGAAGCTTACTTTTGTTCTCTCACCTTGTTTCACTTTTACTGTTTTTTTAATTTTTAATTGTTCTCCCCCAATCTCTCACCTATTTATATACCCATGTTTGCTACTATCCTTCTCACTCTTTTCTCTTGTTGCATCATCCTGATGATGGATCATGGAGTTTGATCCGAAAGGTCGATGTTAAAAGTCACACACAGTTACAAACCAGAAATCTAAGCACTCAATAATATGCCACTTCAAGAGGGGCAACCTTCTAATCCACTTCAATGGAGATACCAACAAAAGACTTCAATTAGAACAAAATACTCAATATCAATGATAATAACTAACCTCGACCTCCTATACATACCATACTTAATTACCATACTTAAATACCTATATAATATTTATATTAATGATTATATAATTTAATAAAGAGTTGAGGTAGCCACAAGGTGACTACTCATAACCCTATGCACCATAGGATTAAGGGCATAGCATGCCCCCATCTTCAAAGAAGCATTGTCCTCAATATTGATGAATAGTGAATGTTTTTGCACAAAATCTTCATTTTCCTAGATGACATCTTCAATTGACTAATTCTTCCATTGAATGAGGTATTTTGTGATTGTCTGAGGCACCAACTCTAAATCCAAAATGACTCTTCTTTCTTCATCTAACTCTTGTAACATTGTCTAAAATGAATCTTTATGTTCATTAGCCTTCGTGAAACTAGAGACATGAAAAACTAGATGTTATTTTGTTGGCTTAAGTAGGTTCAAATGATTTTCAGATTAATTGTACTATTTAATTTATTTTCATACAATCTAAATTAATTTCATTTACTTAAAATAAATATAATTTAAATATTTTTTTATATTTCAATATTATATTTTTAAAACAGATCTTTTATCTTTTAAATCTCCCTCTTCAAAAGAAAATATAATCTTTTATTCAACACAACATTTATTATTCATATATTTTTAACATATAATATATATTTTATTATTTAAACTCATTCTAAAAATAATTTTATTTTTTAATAAAAAATATATGAACAGCAATAATGAGCAACCTGTTCTAAAGTTTATGCCTGCGGTTATTGACATGGGACCGTGTTCTCTGGATGCTTACATGTACTGGTTGATTTGATCGAGGTTTAACTAACCCCACTGATATTCTATTATAATAATTCAAAAATCTAATCAACATTCAAAATTTAAAATATTTTTTATTTAAAGAATGCTGGTAAGTTTGTCTATTTTATTCAATCAATGATATCAAATTTCTACAATTCATATCATTTAATTACAACAATTTCTGGATTAGATTGTGTAAGAGTTTGATGCAAAAAATTCTCACACAATCTAATCCAGAAATTGTTGTAATTAAATATACTTTATTCAGTTTAAAAAAAAAAATTTAAAGTCTAATTTTATGACTTCAATTGCAAGTTGACTAATGTATAGTATATATATATATATATATATATATATATATAATAGTATTCATGGGGAATATGTAAAACATTAAATAAATGAATTAAAGTCAGAACTAAAGACAAAATTAAGATGAGAGAGGATTAAGATTAAAAGGTTAAGATTAGAATTAGACATAAAATTAGAATTAAGGGTAAGATTAGAGTTGAAATTAAAATTAAAGTTAGGGTTTCAATTGCAGGTTAAAAAAAACACATTTATCTAGAAAAAAAAAATCTACTGTTTATTATTCAAATGCTAAGATTATCTTTCACGGAAAAAGAAGTAATTTTCTTTCAATGTTTCGAATTCTTCTTTCTGTGTTTTGATTTCTTTTATGCAACTTAAAACAGGGGAGACGAATAAACCTGAGCCAATCTGGCGCATTGGAGTCCATGAGCACCTTCCCTGCAATCATGCGCAGCCCCAGCTCCGCCGCCACATGGAAAAATGCATCTACGGACTCTTTATGGACGCTCCCAAACACAAGCGCCGTTGTCGTACCGTTGCGCAGCAATTCCGCCAAGAAGCGGCGAGCCACGTCCCCTGCGTGGCCGCTCTCCCCGAATCGCCCTTCTGCCGGAAACACGTATTTTTCCAGCCACTCCAGCAATTGCTCTCCATACGAACCCACGATCTCCAGCTGCGGAAAATGAATGTGCGTGTCCACGAAGCCCGGGGTTATAAGGGCGTCCTTGTAGTGGAGGATTTCTAGGGTTTGGCCGTAGGAGGGTAAAAGATCGTTGGCGTGCCCTACGGCTCTGATCTTCCCCTTCTCTACTACCAGGAGGCCATCTGGGAAATATTCATAAGACGCGCCACTTTCTACTTCCGAAGGGTCGCCGATGCTGTGAATAATAGAGGCGCGGTACGCCTTCAGGTCGCTGTGGCTTCCATTGTTATTATCGTGGCTGCTGCACGACGTGGCGGCGCCCATGAGAGACCTTCCTACTGTTTATTTGCAGAGATGGGTGGACTGTCGGAGGCGCTTTTGTGATGGAACCCAGAAATAGGGTTTTACATATAAAGGAAACAGCATCTTTAAATTAATTCTCCATCTGGTGGACCTGTCGGAGGCGCTTTTGTGATACGATAACTTGGTAAAACCCAGAAATAGGGTTTTACCTATAAAGGAAAAGAGCATCTTCAAAATTAATCCTCCGTCTAAAATTATGCTATTGTTTGTAGAGGAAAGTCAGCAACAAATCTTATAGGATCATCATGCTGGCTAATAAGGTTAAGAAAAGAAAAGGACAGAAAATATATATTAATTTTGTTTTTAATAAATGTGAATCTATAAGTTTTTGTTATTCCTTGAGAACAGGTCAGAGGTATTCGGACGTTATTGTTCCTTGTTAAGGATAGTAAGTCAGCAAGCAATCAGAGAGACCATTATGTCATTGCATTGAAGGTTCACTTGCCATAGCCATAATTTCTATGGTGCTCCGAGTCAAGAATAAATTCATTTTCGAACGAAGATAGTGGCCCTGAGATAGGTTTGGGTACTTTGTGCTGAATTTCAATCAACAAAGTTTGCAAAAAACCCATTTGTTGATTTTGCAGAAATCCTATTCCATTACCAGAAACGCAGTAAGGCAGCACATAACTTGAACACAGGAGATTCAGGCGACCCACAGCCTTAACCCTGCAACATCATAAAAAAGCCAAACCGAAACTAGAAAAGAGGACTGATTTGGGAGAAATTACAAATCATCATTTTTCTCTTTTTTGAGTATGTGTCCTGCAGGGGACCCAGGTATTGTTGATGCAGGAGGCGTCACCATAAGACCCATTAAGGGATAACATTCTCAGATGCTTTTGGCTCAGGATCAAATAATCTCGCTGAGCGTGCAGCTACCATCAAAGGTCTAAAGATTGGCAGGGATAATGGATTCCAGTTCTTTCTATGGAGATTTGCTCCTCATAATGTGATTTATTTTCATTTCAAGCAAATGAGGCTCAGATTTTAAACAATTGATGCTTATTAGGATTCTCAAGTTCAAAGCTCGAGTGCAGAGAAATTATCCAGCAAGAGTAGGAAACCAATGGCTGAAGACCCGGTTATATCAGTAGCCGAAAGATCACCTTATCGGAGGAGGAATCACCACAGCACTCCTAATGATAACAGTGCAACACTCTCACCTTTCCTCACCCAACAAGAGGGTTTCGCTCACCCGATTAGTTGTTTGACGACTGAGGAGTGGAAGGGACATGGAGGATTTGCTGATTAAATACCTAATGCATAGGAATGAAGGAAAAAAACATCATTGCTTTCTTTCATTCCATACCTAGAAAAACATACGTAATAACAAAAACAAAACTCAAATTTCAAGAAGACTTTCAAGTGGGGTGTAGCGGAGTGATTGGATCACATAGTTTTTACAAATTCTTGTAAGGAAGTCTTAGTGTCAAATGGTGTGTTGAAGGAATTTGTCTATTTGTACATATATCTTAAATACATCTATTTATTTTGTTGCAGGGAAGAGGTCACAAAATCTAGTCTCCCCTCAACCCTGTGGTATAGGAGGGCATGTCGCGCCAGCACCACCAATCACGTGAAAACAGTTTACCAGGCGTATTGCAATTTATAGGGAGACAGGGTCTAAAAAAAATTCATCTATCTTAAAAAAATTCAAATATATTAACTTTCATTTTTTTTTGATTCGTCGCCTGGGGCTGCAAAGTTATATTTATATTAATATCAATAGGATTTACACCAGTTCATCCAGCAGCTAGACTGGTAGATTTTACAAAATGGAGATCATCCCGTCTCCCATCACTAATTACAATGACGCAAATCCAAGCTAGCTATCACGGATGGCAATGATGTCCATCTTGGATTGTGTACTGCGGGATGATTTCTTTGGCGCTCTACCCGCAACTCATCGCTATCTACATTAAAACTCCTGGCTCCAACATCCTCAATTTGCATCCCATTTCCTTAAGTAATGATGCATTTAGCCTCTTAATTTGCGGTTTGAGAGATTGCTCCCTCACGCAAGCTAAAGAGAGATGGGATGGCTTCATCCTTTCACTAGTGATGTGGTCGTTGGGAATGACCGAGCTGGGTAGCATTTGAATGGGTACAAGCCTTAGAGTTGGCAATAGGATGGTGTCACCCATATGCCGAAACTAGCCCAGGTGGCTTAGTCTATAGCACCCATTTGGCACATGGACATCAAACTTAGTCTCTAGTTACCCCTGCATTGGCGAGAGCATCAGCCTCTTTATTGCCCTCCCTGTAAATATGATTGACTGTATATAGTTCGAGTGATTTTAACATTTCAAATACTTTTGAGAGGAGCACCTGAAGCTTCCAATTTTGAACCTTACCACTCCTTATGGCATTTACTACAAGTGACGAATCTCCTTCTATTGCAATTTTAGTTGCTCCAATATAGAGCTTAATCCCCTGAGTCACTGCCAAGAATTATGCCTCGTTATTTATCCCAGGAGGAAGCTTTACTTAGGAAGATATGATTGTCTTTCCTTACCAATCTCTTACAATACAACCTGCCCCTAAAGGTCTCGGGTTGCCTTTAGAGGTAAAGGTCTCGGGTTGCCTTTAGAGGCCCCATCAAAATTCAGCTTAAGCCAACCTTGTTCAGGTGGAGACCATACTGCAGAGGAGTGTTCTTGTTGAGTTTCCAAGCCACCTTGACCATACCATGTTGGGACCCACAACATTGGCCAAGTCTACCTGATCTTGGCATCCCATTCTGAGAAGGTCTTTCCTTTAACTGCTCTTTGTTCAATCTTGGCATTAACAATTTCAACTAAGACCGCTTCTATTTTACTGATCAAAGACACAATTCCCATCTTTTTATCTTGGAATAGATGCCTATTTCGTTCTTTCCATATCTCCCATGCCAAGATCGATGGGCTTATAGTCCATATATCCCCATAGACTGATTTGCTTTTGAGAGATGGCCAGGATAGCAACCAACTTAGAAGGTCATTGGGTGTTGCACAAGACCACCCTAATCTTGCACAAAGCCACTGCCAACATTGTTGCGCATAAGGACAACCCAAGAGTAGATGGTTGGATGACTCTTCTGCCTATTCACATAACATGCATCTTGAAGGACCATGAAAACCGAGGTAGGCAAACTTGTTCGCAGTTAGAATTCAGTCTTGCATAGTTGCCCAAATGAAGGTCCCTGCCTTAGGGAGGCAAACATTGCTCTAGCATAGGTGAAGAGGAAGTCGCTCTACTTGTCTCACACGCTCCGTATGCAATGCTCTGTAGCCATCTCTTGCATTTTAACTACCCGTCTTTGAGCCCGCCCATACCAAAGTGTCTGCTCCGTTACGTATTGTCAAACCTACCTTGTAAAGCTTCTAGCAGACATGTCACTTCTTTTTGGGGTAGGTTTAGGTTTGTGAAATCTTTCCATTTCCACTCCATGACCGAGTTTCTTACTTCTATTGTTATGTAGTCCTTAACATAGATACCCCAAGTCTCCTAATATGAACTTTCATTTTTATTTGAAGAATTAATGTTTTGAACAAGATACTTGTTTTATTTTTATATATAAATTTTAATATGGTCCATATGAACACATTTTGTTATCTACCAAAAAATAATAATTTTATTCTACTTTATAACTATTTTATTTACTTCAAACATGGACATATGTTCAAACTTTAATTTTTATTTTGGAATTATTTTATTTTATTCACATTGTTTACTCTATTTTTATTCAAAAAAGTTATTATTTGGTCAATATGCTTGTATTTTTATTCAAAAAGGTATTATTTGGTCAATAAGCTTGCTCTATTTTTATATGTAACTTTTAATTTGGTTGATAGACCTTTCTTAAAATGAATGCATTTTGGAAGTGTCAAAAAATTAGAAATCCTTAAAAAAGTAATTTTTAATTTTTTTGTCATCCACATATTATTTTATTTCTAAAAATGTAATACATGTCTACTCATCAATTTCAAATTATCTTGCCATATTTTTTCTTGGAAGTGTTCAACATGACATATAAGAACAAACTGCCAACACATAAGGGAAAGAAACTATAAAGTGAAAATGTTATTAATAATATAGAAATCTTATGTGTTAGATGAGAGATCAGACACATGACAAGGAAATAATAACATAAGAATCCTCAACTACATGTATAGTGGTAGACACCTAGACAAGCCAAAATAAATACTCTTATTTTTTTTTAAGATTGTTGTGGGTCAAACATTTTCTTTGTGATATCAACAAGTTGAAAAATGTATATATGTGGGAGCTTGGGCTCAAGCACTCCCCTATTACTTTATTTTGCTTGGTTTGTTTGCTTCAAATTTTGTTGTGGCCTTGGCATCAATATAATCATCTCCTCCCACCTCACATGCCTTTTAGCATGGGTTTTTTATTGACTTATGAATGAACTTTGAGTTTGTAACTTTAGGTTTTGCATTGACAAACATAGCCCTTTTGTACTTATTGATTATTTATTTGATAACAATGCCTACGAGAGTGAGGGTAGCATTAAGATTGTGATTTATAAATGTGGAGGAAGTTGTACATGCAAACAACATGGAATTGCAACCAAAGGTTTGTCAATGATATTTTTAAACAAGTATGGTAAGCAATTATTTATATTCAAGTACTATTGTGACCTATCTATCATTTAGTAACTTATTTATAAATTTCATTGTTCAACTTAAATGGTTGAAGTTGTGAAAGAATATTCAAGACTCTGGATCATATCAATTTGATAAAGTTCTTACAAAAATTCACACTTATAAATGTGTTATGAAGTTGTGGCAAACTCAATTGTTGAGATATTTAAATTTTAGGGCAATACCCCTTCAATTAGAAAATCCTAGGCATTATTGTTTCATTTTTCCACCTTTGCATTTCCTACTTTATTTGTTTGTGATGTAAAAATCTTGGCATATTAGTGGATACTTTATCATGTCACTCTGCTCATGCCTTGATGGCTCAAAATCCCTTCTATTATTAAAGTATGAAGTTTTTTATCTCTTCATATTTACTATATACAAAATAATAAATTGATAATTATTTCTTTGAGGTTTTGGAAATCCTCTATTGTCCATAATAATGTATTTAGACAAGTTGACATTGTTAGATTTGTGAATAACATGAGACACAAGATCAAACAACGAACAAAACACCTTCCATGCAAGAGATTTGCTATTTGTCACGACCCCTATTTTCAATAAGTAATTTATAATTCAATAATACTATTTTAATGATCGTTGACCAAACTTTGATTCATGTGCGACTGCACACACTTAGGAAATCATATAGTTGCATTTGCATAATTTAGTTAATCGTGTCTTATTTTATTTAACAAAGAAGGTTATTGTTATAGTTGCTTATTTAATTAAATATTAGTTAATGTTAATTTCTCTTAGAAGAAATAAAAATAGTTTTAAATCATTTATTGATTTTATTTGAAAATTAGAATTAATATTTATTGTTTTAAAGATAATTCTGATGCAGAGTTAATAAATCATAATTGTTATTTAATATTAGTTTTAAATTGAAACTAAATGGTATTTCATCATTATTACTGAGGATAAATATGATGCGTGAAAATAAATCTTGATTTTATTTAAGATTTAGCTATTGGAAAACTTGAGAGAGAAATCTTTAAAAATGGGGAAAACTATAACGGAAAAACATAATTGTTTTCATAATATTTCTCATTTTCTATGCAAAAATATAACTGAAAATGGGCAATGGGAAGTAGTTTTCATTTTGAAAGCACAACAAAACTAGAATGGTGGGAGAAAAGAGGAAAGGCAATAAGAAGAGGGAAATCAACTGAAAGCAAATTCCAGGTTTCCAAATTCTTCCCCAATGCTTTCAATTTCAAAATGTATAGATAAATGATTGTTTGTGGAAAGATTGAACTTCTTCTGAAACCCCCAATTTCCCACATCTGTTGAATTCAATTTGCTCTTCAAATGTGTATGTTTTTGTATGAAATTCTGCATGAATTTAAATGCTCCATTGGTTAGTTCGATGTTAGATTTAGTCCAATGTGACATACTTTTCTTGTGTTTATTTAATAGGCTTCAACTAATCAAAAGTTTAGAATATTAAGTACTTAAACAACGTAAAAGAGTTGATTCTCATCATGTTCGGTCCTTACAACCCATTCGTTATGGATGGAATTCCATTGCAATAGTAGTGGTAGGTTGTATTCAAATCATTGAAAATTTGATGACTTAGTTGTTTAGTTTTAGATTCTTCTACAAATAAATACTTGATACAACAGGATTTCAAAACCAGTTAGTGCTATTGAATTTCAACAAAATGTTTGCTTCTTCTACAAGACAACATTGATCCAAAGACAAATTTGTTTTCAAATCCTTAACAGGAAAGTACGGGGTTGCCATGAGTATCTATTAGTTCCAGTTTAGATTTGATGTAATCTTGCATCTCAAAATTACCCAAGAATGTCAAAATTTGAATTGATTATTGAATGTCATTAGGAAAGGGGATGATTCCACTCATGCAATTACTATGCTATTCATGAAAGATTGGAGACCGGAATCTGTATGCATCATTTATATTGTGTAGATGTTTTTACACCATATTCGTCACCATTTATGCATCTCATTTTAAAATTATGAATAGATATTTTTTTGGGGCATGTTTAGTTACTGCTTGCTATTTTTGTTTTCCATTGCAGACAAAAATAACAATTGAAAAGTCCACTTTTTGCATTGGAATTTTGAAAATAGTCATTGATGATTGCTTGTGGTTGTGCAAACAACTTATTTAGTTATTGTTGCATCAGATCTTTAAATTATTAATAGATAATTTCTTGAGCATGTTTAATCACTGATTGTTATTTGTTGAGTTCCATTACATGCAGAAATAACAATAGACAAGTTCACTTTCTGCATTTCATTTTGAAATTATCAATTGACAATTTTATATTTTGAAATTATAAATTGACAATTTCTTGTGGTTATGTAAACAACTTATTTAGTTTCTATATATATATATAATATATATAATTATATATATATATATATATATATAATATTTAATATCAAGCTAAAGTATTCGTAAAATCTCATGAAAAGAAAGTTCCTCTTTTTAAGTCTAAGACTAGGAAATAAAATTTATATAACATTGAATCTTCCTTAAGAAAATGTACATCTTAATTCTAGATAAGGAAAAGAGGCTAGGATAATATCTTATCTTTTCAGTCAATGGATTTTTTTTTAATTCTTTTATTAAAGAGAATATTATAAGGGAAATTAAATGTGAGGGATAGATTCTTTTAGTGACATTGTATAGTAATTATAAGAGTACTTAAAAAAGAATAATATTTAACAAAGTTAAGAAATCAAATTAAGTTATTATATTTAAAAATAATATTTAATATATTCCATTGAAGAGAAATATTCTAAGTATAAGATTCATATCTAGAGGACAAAATTAAAGATTTGAATATGAAATTTGAGATATTTTATAACACTTGATCAATATATATAGATGTAGATTGCAATTAATTTACACATATTATGTAATGTGAATCAATTAGGGATTTTATAAAAAAGATAAATAAATGTTAAATCACACCTTACCTTATTAAAGTTTAAGTTTAAGGATGACATTCTTCTCGTGCATCATGGTTATCATGCACGTATGGAGAAATTAGGAATTCCCTCACTTAATTGATCTTGAGATTTATTTGCATACGAATGTATACTCATATATTTTCACTAGCTTATATATGTATTCTCATACATACATGAGCTATACCTTCTTAACTATTTTATAGTATTATTCTCTTATTGTTGAAACCTCTATGAATAAATGAAGTAAGCATTCTTGTTATAATTGCATAGGCATGCATGCATTCTAGCAGTGCTAGGCTTACTTTCATAAAGCTTTGTGTTTGACTTATGATTTTCAGTGTATTTGTATGATATTTGAGAGGTCGTTGGAGGTAGAATTGTCTCATTTGCAAATACTTGGGAGTGATTCATGATAGTGTTGACATTACCATAATTTCATATGCAAGGATGATGCATTGGTGAAACTTGAAAAAGTATCTTGTAACTACATGTAGGACAGTGGGCTATTTATATGTTAAGATTCTAGTTCTTATGAATATTAGGATATGAAATGTGGAAGTGTTTAGAAGGTAACTGTTATGTAGAGGAACCATGTGATCCTCTGTAGTTGTTTGCTTTATTATTTAGAAATGTGTATTGAAGTTGTAAATGGTCATGTCAGGGAGACAGTATGATCATTGTTAGAGAGGCATCTTGTATCATTGCTAGTAAGGTATCTTGTAACAAGTGAGATTTTGTAGCCCATAAGGCTCTGCCAGTGACATATTTCATTAAGCCAGTGAGGCACTTTCACAAGTGGTTTTTCATCCCTACGAGGGTTTTCCACTCATGAAAATCTGTGTTATGGTTCTTTGTGATTGCATTTATTATCTTGCTATTTCTTTGATTTGCATTACAGTATTTGAATTACATGTATTACTAAAATGATACTTTTGTGTAAGCCTACATGGCTAGATCTAGTGAAGGCACAACCTTGTTTTGGTTTACTCCAATTCATTGATGTATATTATTCCATTTGAATAAAGTGATGAAAGGTATTTAATTATTCCTCTTCTTCTACACCATTTTATAATTATTTAATTTTATTAAATTATTTTGGAAATTAAGGGTTATTATTAGTAAGTGATTTTCGGACCTTACACTATTCCTCAAAAAGAAAATACTTACAAAATGAATAATACAAGAGAGAGAATGTTTTATAAGAGAACCCCTAATGATAAAGGGATTAGATCATGACAAATGTCAACATCCTGTGAGATGGGACAAAATGATCTAATATTAGCTCTCTAGTTAACATAGATAAAGCACTCAGTTAACTAAAAAAACAATCCTAAGTTTAGCTTAAGTGCATGAGAATTAGAATAATAATTAATTAAAGATTAATTAATTATTATCTAATACTCATGATAACTCTAACACCCCTCTTAAGTGTAACTTAGGGAGTAGCTAAAAACTCTAAAACCAATGCATAAAAAGAAAATAAAGCATGAATGGGTCCCAAAAACTAGGCCTGATGAGGTACCCAATACAACCAAAGAAATCTCTCATAATTGGAGAAAAAGAGAAAACCTCGTGGGAAAAACTCTTCTCCTAAAGAGAGATGAAAGCATGTAAAAAAAATTGAATGAAGGAGGCTTCGTCAAGACCCCCAAGGACAACTTCCTTCACCCCAAGCATTGATTGCAACTAGAGGTAACAAGGCAATGCTAAGGGTTTCATGAAGATGCCTGCAACCCGCTCCTCTGTAGGAATGTACTCCAAGATGAGAAAACCATCTTGAATCAACTGCCATATGAAGTGCATGTAGATCTCTATGTGCTTAGTACGTTGATGCTCCACTAGATTGTGAGAAATGTGAATGGCACTTTGATTGTTGCACCAAAGAATAGTGGGACTATCAGGAGGAAAACTAAATTCAGTCAATGAGTTCCAAAGCCACAAAACCTCTTGGCTTGCCAAAATTGATGCACGATACTCAACCTTTTGTGGATGATAATTTAATAGCATATTGCTTCTTGCAAGACCATGTAATGGGGCTAGAACCAAGGCAAAAGACAAAGACAAAAGTGGAATTCCTATCATTGACATCACCAACCCAATATGAGTCAGTGACACCAATAATCTGAGGATCTCCTAATGTATAGTGAATACCATAATGTGAAGTGCCTTGAATATATCACAAAATTTGTTTGGAAGCTTGCCAATGACTCTCATGTGGATCATGTGAGAATTGAGAGACAAGACCAACTACTTGAACAAAAGATCAAGACATGAATATGTCAAGTACAAAAGATTTTCAACCAACTGCCTATAAAATACATAGCATCTACTAAAGGAGTGGTACAAGTGGAAGACAATACAACACTTGATTGGAATGGTGTAGGAGCAGGCTTGCCATCAAGCATGCCAAATCTCTGAAAGCATGTCAAGAGCATACTTTTGCTGAAATATGGAAAGCCCATCCAAAGATTGAATAACCTGTGAACCAAGAAAGTAGTGCAGAAGGCTGAGATCTATCATCTCAAACTGCTCCATCAAAGCTCGCTGAACATTCTAGATCATGGAGGATGAGCCACGTATAAGGATAAAATCATCCACATACAGCGCAAGGATCAAAAGATCACTCTCCTATCTATAAATATAAACTATGGGATCAAAATGGCATCATGTGAAGCCAGAAGAAAGCAAAAAAGTGTCCATCTTCTCATACCAATCCTTAGGGGCATGTTTGAGACCATATCTAGTGAACAAAAAAGTTTACAAACCAGCGAAGAGTCCTTAATAAAACCATGTGGTCGCTCCATATAAATCTCCTCATGAAGATCACCATGAAGGAAGGCACTCTTCACATCCACTTGAAACATTGACCATCCTTATGAAGCTACAAGGGAAAGTACCAGGCAAACAAAATTCATCTTGGCAATAGGGGTAAAGGTCTCAATATAATCAATGCCTTCAACGTAAGAAAAACCCTTTACAACAAGATGATCCTTGTACTTATCAATAAAACCATCTGCATCATATTTGGTATGGTACACCCACTTGCATTGAGCCAACTTTATTTCCTTAGAAAGAGGAACTAGATCCCAAGTATAATTCTTCGTCAAAGAAGAATACTCATCTTCCATAGCACTATCCCACTCAGGGATACCAACCACCTCTAAAAATTTATGAGGATCATCTAAAATGGTATGAATCAAAATATTAACACCTGATGTCTATGCATGAGTGTGATGAGAATCTAAAGGATCACATGCCAAAGGTCCAGTTGCATCAATAGTATTGTGAGCCCAACTGGGTAGAGGCTGAATATTTGAAGGTGGAAGGATAGTTGGAGCATCGTCCTCATCCTCAAGATATGAGGAGTGAATAGTAGGTGATGAGGGAGAAGCTAGGGATGGAGAATCCATCTGAGGAAAGCAAGTTCATCAAACTGGACATTGCGTCGAAACAAGACATGTCTAGACTCAGGATCAAACAACATGTATGCCTTAACATTCTCATAGTAGCCAACAAATATGAGTGGTTGACTCTTCCTCTCCATGGCTTTCCACTAAGCTTTAGGAATGAATGCCCAAGCCTCGCTACCAAAGACTTTGAATGAAGATACATCAGGCTTGACATGGGACCAAGCCTCCTCAGGAGTCATATGTCGCAATGCTAAATATCATTACTTTAAAATTCTATGTTTTGTTCATTTAAAGAGGGGTCACTTATTATAAGGAGAATGTATGTAATTGATAGCTATATATGTATCATTTTTATGAGAATTTGCATAATTCACTTTCACATTGACTACTTGTTTTACTTCGGCATGCACCTTCACAATAGTTCACATGTAAGTCAAAGTGGGGGGCAAAATATAATGGTGAAAGATCTATACCCTATAATTTTCCACTTTTATTTTGGGCCCATGTTTTGGTAGGTTTTATCCTTAGTGCAATGATTAGTGTATAAGCGGTGTAGTCTAGCCATTTTTTTGTAATAACCTAATACAAAAGCATCTAAAGGTGTAAGAGCAATCTTACATCACCCAAAAAAATAGTTTGTTTTATTTTTAGTTTAGTTTTTGCAAATACCCATGAAGCTTTATTTACTTTAAAAAGTCCTAAAGAACGGTTTAGAACATCCAAAGTTTCTAAAATGGTTAAAAATAGCAAGACCTCCACTTTTACAAAGTTTGCATTTGTGCATATATGGACCTAAAATTTTACCCAAAGCTTCAAAATTTTAAAATGAACATTATGGGTGAATTTCAAGTCAAATTCAAGTATGAATGTGAAGTTATTAAAGACTTAAAGTTTTTAAAAATCTTGAAAAAAATTGAAATCGAGTTTTGAGGCTTCACACAATGGAATGAGGCCCCAAATTTTGGGAAAATTGAATGAAATAAATTTTAAGGGCATAGACCACTTTGAGTACTACATTTTTTTAAAATAGGCTTAATTAGGTGTTTGGATCAAAAGTTATCTCCCAAAAATTGAGCTATTTTAGTGATGGGAGCTACAGTTTAAAAACATGCAAGGAGGTGCCTAAGGGCATTTATAACATATTTTTGGCAATTCCAAGGAGGGAAAGCATCAAACAATATTTTATTTGAAGATGTACAGGTAAAAGACTCTCGAAAGGAGAGGATTGAGGCCATAAGGTGTTGTAGTTTGTTGAGGATTTTATCCTTTATGTTGTTTTAAATATTTTATTTGTAATATAAGGTTACCTTGAATCAATGAACTTTCATATGTTGAATGTTTTAAATCTCTATGTGAAGTGTGTTGTGTGAGCCAACCTTTGTCATAACCCAAGCCCAACTTGATTCCATTTGCACACATTCCCAATGATTAGTCTTGATTCTTAATTCATCTATTTGTTTACTTGATCAAATCTATAGTATGTGGAATTGACCCAAGCTAGTTTCAAAAATAATGAAAATGACCCTTGAACTTCTAAAATTCAAATTTAAATTTAATTCCTTGTCAATTTCCTGTACCTAGTGGCTATGTGATAATTTAAGCATGAAATATGTTAACTTGTATGATAGGGTGTTTAAATTCTTAACTGAGGTAATGTGTAAGTGGCCAAAAACTGTTCTTGTTTACTTCCAAATTGGTTGTTCTGAGTTTTGGGGACACTGATTTCTCACAGAAATTAATGTTGTTTCTCGAGAGACGCTTGGTGGTTTGTATTGGTGGGAGTGAAAACTACAGAAAAGAGGGCTGCGCCAGCCAATAAAAAATCAGTTCAAGTTATAATTGGGCGTGGTATTCTACTGTTATGTTTGCTTAATTGGGTGGGCTTGACTGGGAGAGAACTTAGATGATTACATCTACTAGCCATTATATCTCTTACTGCTACTGTGTACATCCATTAATGTTACTGTTCAGACTATTCCCTAGACTATGCATTCTTCCTAAGGCCATGCCAATTTGTATTTTATGGTGGGTGATTTCTCGTCCACGTGGGTGATCGTTGAGACTTGGATGGCGGATGCTCGGGCAGTTGGATAAACTATTCTTACAATAATTGGCAATGGTATTGCCTAAAGAATCCATTACTATGAGGGGAAACTGTCCATCTTCCTTGTTGGCAAACGAAGGAAGATTTAGGTAGAAAGGAGGACAAAAGAGAAGGTTGGTTTGGGAAAGACGCCCTTGATTGTTTTAAAGAGGACATGAAGTTGTATACGGCTCTTGTGAAGTAGAGTAGAGTGAAGCCAAAGGAGACTAGTAGAATTGTACATCTATTCGAATTTTTATAGCTAAATATGTGGTGTTGATGGCATTCTATATCCCCTATTTTATTAGTTAAAATTCCTTTTTTGTTAATTTTTTTATTCTATGTTGAATAGTGGACAAGATCTATCTTAGGAATCAATTTTGATGTAGCTCTAAGGTTATCATTATCAACCAAGAGATTTATGGGCAGGATTCTTACTTGGAAAGGGATTTAGGAATACAACTTTTCATTTACTTTCAATGTAGAGTGAGAGGAGAAATGGAGAATACCATCTACCAAATGATGAGGTGAAGAGGGTTGTTCATGAATCATTCTTGTAATCAACCACCATTACTAGCTAGGCTAGCATGTAAAGTAAAGCTTGAAAAGGGTGGTTACGACCATAGGCACAAGAGCTAGATTGACATGTAAAATAGAGCTTGAAAAGGGGGCTAAGATCATAGGCACAAGAGTATTTAGGTAGGATGAAGGAGAGGCATTCACACCATCTAAAGCTTGTTGATGCTCATGGAGTCTCTTCGTATCATAGAGTGATTTGTTTGCCCTTAGCCCACTAAGTGATGAAACAATATGGCTTTTTCTTGCTTGTATGTTTTTTCCTCCACATCGCTATTTCCCAAGTCTTGATTCTTTAACCTTTCGAGGTTTCTTTTGCTACCATCCCTTTCCTTCATCTCTTTGGTTCTCTAATATCCTAACCTCCAAATCCCAATTCCTACTCCTTGCATTAGGTATCTCCAAAGCTCAATCCCTATCTGTTCCTACATTAGGTATCTCTGAATCTTGATCCTCACTCCATGTATTTTGTATCTCCAAATCTCAATCCCCACTCCTTGCATCATATATCTCTAAATATTGATCCCAGTCATTCTTGCAGCAAGCATTGTCAACTCTCAATTTTTGCTCCTTCCTATATATCAGGTATCTCCAAACCCAATTCCTCACTCCTTCATATATCAAATTGTATCTTTAAATCTCAATCACTACTGCTTATATCAATTATCTACAAAGCTTGATCATCACTCCTACTTGAATTAGATATCTCAAAAGCCCACTCCCCACCATGCTTCCCTCTTCTAAAACTTCAAGGTTCCCCCTACCATCATCCCTCTTGTAGAAGCTATTAACAAATATCCTAGTATCTTGTTACCCATTATCCCACCACTCTACCTTTCTAGGCTTGTGAATCTTTGCTTTCCCTTACATCTTAGTATCCCTACATCCCATTCTTGAATCCTTGACTTTGGAGCTTTAGAAATATTAATGCTAGTGTACTAAGTGGAAATAATCTGAACAACATCCCAACTCATGATTTTGTAGTCCCTCTTACAATTCCATCCTTTATGCATGCATTTCCCTAGACCGTCGATGTACAAACTAAAAACCTAACCTACCTCCTCTATCTGTTTTGGATAATCCTCATATCCTTTTGAATATCCTCTCTAATTAATAAGGTCCTTCTAACTTGGAGAATATAAGATTTCAAGAGGTTCCTAGCTTGGAAAAAATGTTGTCTCCTTCTTTGTCTAGTAATAAGCACAAAGTTACATCTCTAGACTCTCATCCCAACAAAAAGCTCATGGGATCTCTATCGGAAATCAATCCAAAGCTTACTTGGAGGAGTTGAATTCTAAGTTCATGGGTGTTCTCACATACCTATAAATAGGGTAGCAAGCTAAGTGGGCTAAACCTTGGGAAAACTCCATGGTTAAGTGTGTTTGAGTTGGAGCAGTACTAGGATGGGTGACCTAGGAACGCCCAATCATTCACCCCTATGAGCATCACTTAGATGCAATGAGTGTTGAGTGGGCCATTCATACTCATGAGATATGGGTTCATGTGAACCACTATTCATGAAACATGGTCAATGAGTTTGACTTGAAAACCACATAGTTGAATCCTAATAGCAATATCATACCTATAAATGGTGAAACATCGAAAATGGGTTATATAAAAAGAGGGTTTACCAAAATAAATAACCCTATTCTCCACTATTTCATTCAAGAAATGAGATCCAAACCATGAAGTGACTAGCAACCCAAAAGGTTAGTCAAATCAAGTTATGAATCAATAATTTCTCCTTTATGCAAGGATGGGGGTGTGAACCAAACAACACTTTGGGAAGAAAGATTTGAAATGGAAAAACAACTCCAAACCTAGATCTACAAAGTGCATTAAAGAGATTTAACATAAAATAGAAGGAAATAGTAAACTTTATGAAGAAATTGAGGGTAATAAATGTTGTGTACCTGTCAAAATTTGTTGTTTTTGCAACCCTAACAAGGACTCATTCACCCTATTACGAATGGGTCCTAGTATGCTTTCCCAGAAGACTCTAAATCAAAAATTGAAGCTTAGAAATTATGCAAACTTGCTACCTTTGTATCCCTAACATGGACTCATTCTCCCTATGGCGAATAGGTCTTGGTAGGCTTTTCTAGAAAACTTTGAATCTAAATTTGAAGCTCCAAACTTGCAATTCCTTCCTGTAAGTCAAAATACCCACTTTCAAATTTGGATTTGTTAAAAATTTGCTAAACAAATTTGGTCTTTTGTTGGTGGATAGGGGTTTGCCTTGGTCAAACCCCAAGTTTGGTAATTAAATTTTGACGATGAATAGAAATTTGAAACATGAAATTTGTGTGTGCAATCCTAACCTTAAGTGTGTCTAAGATTAAGATTTCTAATAATGCAAAGAAACCCTACTCAAGTGTGTTAGAATAGGATCCTAAAATGAAACATGAGCAACCCATAAGACCTACTTTAGGAGACCTTCAATCCCCTTAATAAGTCACAAATTTGAATATACATCGCTTTAGGTTGAAAATAGAATGATCATAGAAGATGGAATCATATAGCAAACAAGTCATTAGGATTGGTTGAATCTCATGGTGCTTCTTCCAAAACCTAGAATCCATCATGATTCTCCATAGGCATCTATATATAATCACTTCTTCAATAATGCTTGATCTTTGAGAACAAAATGAGCTTGAAGACCTGCAAAAATGCTATAATGTTGCTCCAAGACTTCACTCTTTCTTGCTCCTTGATTTTATCTCATGAAAATTGCTTAGATTCTTCTAGTGTTCTAGTGTGAAACATAGTGAAATAACCTTGTATTTATACATAACTTAAGATTAATTCCCGAAATTCAAATATGACAAGCCGACATTGAATTATGGATTTCAAATCATTAAAATACCGCCAAAAAAAAATCCAAAAGAGGGCTCCTAGGTCTAAGTGAGGACCCATTCACCATGTGGCAAATGGGTCCTAGGCCACTTACCTAGGACACACATCAGACGGGTGAAATGTTATGCAAAATCAGGGTCCTAGGACTAAGTGAGGACCCATTTTCCATGTGGTGAATGGGTCCTAGGTCACCTACCTAGGACACACATCTTCCAAAGTTGAGTGTTGTGTAATGGCATTTATGAATGTCTAGTTTTGTCCCTCAGAATTTAAATTTAATTAGGCTTGGATTTGAATTAAAGGGGCCAATTAAGGTAAATTAACCTCAATTAATTAATAAAGCCCTAGATTAGTGTGAAAGTTTAAAGGTACACCTTACAACACCCTAAATAAGGCACAATTAAGTCCATTTTATTAAAAAGGGCTCTAAACTTAATGTGAATATGAAAGACATATTACAACACTAAATCAAGGCAACATTAAGCTCATTTTATTATTAACTATTCCCAAATAAAGTGTGAAAAAGGGGTACTTTTTCCTACACTACAAATGGTTCTTCAAAATTTAAGTACTTCTATTTAGAACTAGAATAAGATATATTGAGATAGCTCCTTGCTCTTTCTCATGACCATTATTGTATTGATTTACATATTCAAAATATCATTAGTGAATAAATAGAAGGTACTTGTAGACTAGGATATATCTTGAATACTTTAATGACCATAAATGTGAATAGGTGCACATGCATTTATTCTTAACAATACACCCAACATTTTATGACATTTATACCACCTATAGAAGTTTGCATTCCAAACTAGAGGAACATGAACAATTATGGTCATCAAATAATTTGTATGGATTTGGAGAAAATTAATCATTAAATAACAAATAAAAATGACCCATGAATTCTCCAACTTGAATGACATCCTTACATCTACAAAAATATTCCCCATGTTGTAGTGAATATTATTTTTGGTTGCTTAGACTCTTTTACCAACACTTTATTGTACCTTCAGAAGCCATCCATCTTTGACATAAATTTTGACCTTGTCACCCACTATAATAAATGGTCCATACTAGGTAGTGAATAGTTGTCCTTGAGGGACTTGACATTCAAATTTCTAAAATCCACACAAAGCTTGATGTTCCCATTCTTCTTCCTTATCAAGACAATGCTAGATACTCATTTTGAATGTTTGATTGGTTTGATTATTCTTCATTATTTTAGTTTCATCAATTCTTTCTACATTTGAGGGGCAAGTGTGGGGTTGACAGGTCTCTACTTATTTTAGAAGGGATTTGTATAAGGATCCAAAGAAATAGTACATTGGAACAAATCCTCCATGTATGCTTCATTTCACCATAAGACCAAATTAATTATTTTCAAGCTTTATAAATAACAAAATTAACATTTTCTTCTATGCTATTTTTTATTTCTTATCAAGGTAGATCATCCTAGAGCTACATCAATTCCTAAGTTCAAGGCCTCTACATCATCCTTGCTAACAAAATTGGTTCTTGTATTATAACAATCAATGTTGTTCAACATTCTTTTTAAAGAAACAAGATCTCTTAGAAGGGCATTTATTTTTAGTTGTATAATCTCATTCCCAAAGAGAGTCTTCATTCCATCTTTATTTTCTTCCACCATGGGATGGCAATCAATTAGCTAATTTTCAAACTGATTGTAACAATTCAAAAAATCATAAATTTAATGGTTGTCATTAAAGACTTGCTAATTATAGATGTGTAATGTCGTAAAATTGCACCCCTTGCAATTTCACATACATTCTTGTATTTTATTTAGTATCAACTCCCTTAGCACTTGTGTAGGCTCATTTTAGCCCCTGCATGATCAACATTTTTCCCCTCTCAGGATGCTCAAGACCCCTTTTCAGCAGCTTCCTTCGCATGTCAAATTTCCATCAAACCTTATGCTTTTCTCTCTCTTGTTGTTTTGTAGTGTGATGTGTCTGGACACTAGCATGCCACGTGGACATCTACACACCATGCTAGCATCCCACGATGTTTCAACATTCAAACGACCGTTTCCTAGCATGTTTTCCACTTGTCAACTCCCTTTGTCGGTGGTAACGGCTCGGGGCACCTTGTAACAGCTCAAGAAGCTTCTTATCCCTCCTCTTCTCTCTTTAAATGCTATCTTTTTAATCTATTTGGTCTTCTTCTAGATCTCTCTAGCTTTGGATCTAGCCTTTTCCTCTTCCCTTTCTCTTGATATCTTGCTTGCACAACTCTCTACAACTTTCTACAACACTCTCAAGCTCTCTTGGCTCTTGTAGCTATATTTGTCTCTCTCCCTAGCTTCCTCAAGCCTTGCAAGTGATATCTATCTTACTTATCTTGTATCCTTGAGCATCTTCGGATTTATCACATCCCCTATCAATTGCATCTCTATTTCATGATATGGGTTCTCCTCCTTGACTGGGGATTGCTTTTATCACTTCATATTTGCTTACTTTGTAACACCTTCTCTATCTATCTGGTTGTCTGTGGAGGTGGGAACACCAAAATGGGGGTTTGAATGAGGCAAACCCCTATACAACCCCAACATTTTCTCTCCATATTATGTATGCAGGTATTGAAGATATTTCCTTACTGGAGGCTTCATTACTTGGGTTGGTATGAGTAGTTCCTATCTCTTATTCTCTTACTTTATCATTTATACTTCACTACATTTTAGTTCTATTACTTTATGCTATTTTTTTGCATTCTTAAGAGTTCTTAACAATTCGATTGTTTGTAGTCACTTTGCTATTTTTTGTGATATTCTTAGCTTCTGGTCTGTACGAGACACTAGCATGCCTCTAGGACTCTAGTGCGTTGCACTGTTGTCCTTGTTCTACGCTGATGTCCTTTGGTCAAAATCTTGCTAGTCTATCCAGAAAACCTTTGTGATCTACTCTTTCTGATTCTAAAGCTCTTGTTTTGTTCGTTGAGGTAGTTTAGGGAAATTCACCCCTTGGGATTCTCTTGAGAATAAAGAGACTCATGAGTAGCGAATCCCCCTTCTCTACAAGATGTTATCAAGAATGTTGGGCAGAGTGTGGATCTCAAAACTATACCTACAATAGGTTGATTCCAATGAAGTATATCAAAATTTGAGGTCAAAATAATAAGCGCATCAATCATTTGTACATTCTCTTCTCTATTCGCCCACTTGATGTCAAAGCCATCAAGCATTTCTATTGTATCCCATGTTGCATTCTTATACATCTTTAATATTTTATCTTTAGAAACATATGTACCTCTTATTTGAGATACAAGCAACTTTTAATCACCATGAACCTTTAAGCATTTAATTCCATACCTAGAAACCATGTTCAAACTAAGTAACAATGTTTCATACTCATCCATAATGTTGGTGCATTTGAAATTTATCCTGAAAGTGAACTTATAGGTTGTGTCATTTGGTGACAATAATACAATTCTTGAACCATTTTATTCTTTTGAAAATGCACCATCAAAAAATGCATATTCTATATGCTATTATGATCAACATGATTACTAGTCTCATCATCACAATATTTGACAAAATAGCTTACCTCCATGTCTAGGTAACTCACCTTGTTCTTTGCTTCATCCAAATTCTCCACAAGGTGAAGCATTTTATTTTCCCTATTCGATTTGAATTCTTTTCCTTGTAGTGGTATGGTAGTGTAAGATAGATCCATTTGAATTCTACCACCAATTGATGCTACCCATTTTTGTGGCAACAACATACCCTATTTAGCTAGACAATCAACCACAGGTATGCAGTGAACTGCACTTCAACATTGTTTACTATCTCAATACCTTTCTCAAAAGGTATAATTTTTTTCATAATACTTAGAGACGTATAGGCCTATTTGTTTCATAACTTCTAGTGGCATCACATTGAGCTGGATCCTACAAAATCTAGCATGCAATTGTGCACCAATCAATCATTTATGAACAAATAAGTATAAAATGTTTCAATAAATTACTGGTTACCTATAAAGATAGTTCCAAGATATATCTCTAGTGTTTTCTATATATTGAACTCAACTTTATTGTCCTTAGGACCACTTGTAGATTCAATGAGCTAATTAAAAAGTTAGGGCATCAATATAGAGCAAGGTCCTCTATATGTTTCAGGATTGTAAGTAGTTCCTTGACTGGCACTTAAAATTTCAATTGACTCAATGATAGAGCCATATATAGAGGTTGATATGTTGGTAAAGGTGTGATCGACATAATGGTTACAACTTTGGTATTAGGGATAAAAGACATTACCTAATCACTACAATGACCACCTTTTGACTTGTACTAGTTTCGACCCCTATACAAGCCTCTTGTTTCTCATTTTCTACATTCTTCACTTGGTTTTGTTTGGTGTTTGTTACTAAATTTTTGAATTCTTTGTATTGTTGACTAGAACATCAACACTTTTTATCTCAAGGACAAACCTCTTTTGTAGAGATGCATCTAGTATATGAATATTTTTCTTTGGTGGTGATCTTCAAGTAGTTTTATTTGCATTATTCTTGATATTGCTTTCCACTTATTTTCCCTTTCTTGTTTGTGCAGTTGAAACCTATAGTACAAAAAAATTTGTAGTTTGATCCTTGACACCTAATTACTTGTTTCTTATCTTATACTCACTTTGGACCTATAGGAGAATCACCGACACCATTGGTTGTTATATGTTCTTTTTTGCTTATGGCTTGGAGGGTCTTTCTTTGTAACAATCAAACCTTACTTTCTTGTAATCTTGTTAATATTATGTAATTTAAAAATATTATTAAATAAACTCTCTTTATGCACATTAAATTCACCATTATTAATAAAATCTAATCAAACTCTATAAGGTAAATTAAATAATTACATAGTAAGACATAATTTTAATAAACAACTATCAACACTAATTCCATAAATCATAAGATTTAAAAGGTTTACATGTAAATTCTAAGAGTAGTTGAAATAATTAGAATCACTAAGAAGTATGCAACTAAGGTCACAAAATGGCTAGGCCTTACGAAAGACATGATTATTCTATGAATAGATGCATTATAATGAAACATAAAATTTTAGATCTTATAGACAAAGGGATGATACAATTTGAGACTATTTAGAATCATATGTACATCTACTTTTCCTAATGAGGATAATAACAAGGAATTGAATGATAAGGATTCTTCTCATGTTAGTAATGATAACAATATAGGTTTTGATGAGTGTAGCACACCATATGTTGAGGATATACATGAGGGAGAAGAGACAACACACAATATAGTATCTAACCAAAAACATTTCAAAACATACATCACACTCAACATCTCTACATCACACTTCTATTTGTATAAATACACTTCATTGTGACATGTATAATCCCATGCGGGTCATGGATTACAAAAATACATGTTTTAAGTGTATTGAGATAAATTGCATGATGGGAATGATTCCATTGGTTAAATTTCTTATCCATCTCTATTTTTATGTGAAATATATTATGTTTTTTCTTTCCTTTCTTGGATTTATATTTATGTTTTGTTCTTTCATAATCCTCATTGACAAATGTATGGATGGTGCAAATATAGCTTTAGTGGTACATATTAAAACGAGCGACTCTAAAAATGTGTTGTGATATCCACACCACTTCTTTACTATGTTATGCAAGCATTTTCTTTTCTCTTATGCTAGTAGTTTACTTTATATTTGGCCTTTTACTTACGCTATGTATGTTGTGATCCCCCTTCCTTATATCTTGCATTATCTTGTGTTTCCTTTTCCTTTTTACCTTTTACCAATGACATGTATGTTGTAATTCTCCTTCCCTACATCTTGTCTTATCTTATATTTCCTTTTATCTTTTGGCCTTTTAATTATGTCACGTTTTTTGTAAGCCCTCTATTCTCATATATTTTACTCTCATTTCACCTCATATATTATGTCTAATGTCTTGTTTCATTTTCCTTACATGTTAATTTCCCCACTTGGGGGCATCCTTTTTATGATAGTTATTTTGTCTCACATTGACAACAATATATTTATGATTATCTTATAGATTACATGGGCCTATGATATTTACAAATTATGTTATCATGACCATGTTTCTACATATCTACATGCTTATGAAATATTTAATTATGATTATCATGTTTATATCTTATGACACCATGTTCATGGTTGCATGCCTATCTTATGTTAGCACGCTTATCTTATGGTACGTGATTATATCTACATATATACACATGCTTACATTATTATTATCTAAAACATGAATTTCTGTCACTTGTTTATGATTCTAATAGGTGACACTTTGTTTCCTTTTTCACATTTACTTTCACAATCACATCTTAGTATGTTGTTACATGTTTATCAAACAATGATATCTCAAGTATTCTTACATGCTTATTTGGTTTTATATGATCATATTTTCTCTTTTCCTTAAATTCCTTGCATCCCTTATACATGCAACCAATCAAAGGGGGTATGAACATCACCAATGTTCCTTTGATAGGTACATGATTATAATGACTAGCTCATGATCACTTCCATTTTAATATGGAATCAAATTGCTTCTTTTGTGCTAGGTAGAATCTTCTTGTATCTTACATGCACATATGATTACATGATTCTTATCTAGAAGTTATGGTTTTTTATTGCTTGTTTATGCTCCTAATTCGGAAAAATGTCGGGGGAATTTTGTTTCCTCTTTTAAATTTACTTTCAAAATCACATCTTACTATTTCTTTACATGTCTACACACAACAATATCTTTATATTCTTACATGCTTATTTGGTTGTACAAGATCTTATATTTTTCTCATTTCCTCCAATTCCTTGCATCCTTGTATGCAACCAATCATAGGGTAATGTCACTAACATTCTTTTGATAGGTATGATTATAGTGACTAGCTGATGATCACTTCTATTTTAAGATTCAATCACATTGTTCTTTTGCACTAGGTAGAATCATATTTTCATGCTAGATAGAATTGCCTATCCTTTTTATTTTTATTTTATGATTATTGATATTTTAAGCAAGTTGTAATTTGTGACTATTTTTAATTCTTGAAAAATATCACTGCTTGAAATTTTTATGTTTTGTTCATTTAAAGATGGATAACTTATTACAAGGAGAATGTATGTATTTGATAGCTATATCTATATCCTTTTTACAAGTGTTTATAAAATTTACTTTCATGTTGACTACTTATTTTACTTTGACATGCATCTTCATAGTATTTCACAAGCAAGTCAAAGTGGGGGAAAAAATGCATACCCTAAAGTTTTCCACTTTCATTTTGGACCCATTTTAGTAGGGTTATCATCATTGTAGTGATTAGTGTATAAGCATTGTAGTCTAGCCTTTTTTTTTGTAATAACTTGATGTAGGAGCATCAAGAGGTGTAAGAGTTCAATATTACATCACCTTAAAAATCATTATTTTTAGTTTGATTTTAAAAATACCCATGAAGGTTATTTCCTCTTAAAAGTCCTACAGAATTGTTTAGAATATCCAAAGTTTCCAAAAGGGCTAAAAATAGCAAAACCTTTGTTTTTTGAAAGTTCGCATTTGTGCAACAAAGCTCAAAAATTGCAAAATGAACACCGCGGGCAAGTTTCAAGCCAAAGTTAGATTTATGTGTGAAGTTATTAGAGATTCAAGTTTTAAAAATTCTTGATTTTTAAAAAAAATTGAGTTTCAAGGCTTCAAATGATGAAATGAGGCCCCAAAATTTGTGGAAATTGAATGAATTAAATTTCAAGGGCGTAAACCATTTTGAGAACTATAGTTTAAAAAATGATCTCAATCAGGTGCCCAAATCAAAATTTATAACTCCCAAAAGTTGAGTCATTTTTGGTGATGGGAGTTACACTTTCCAAACATGTGAGGCACCTAAGGGCATTTTATAACACATTTTTGGTGATTTCAAGGATAAAAATAATGGAGAGAGGTAGATTGTGAGAAGGGATGGAAGGAAAAAATTAGTATCAAATTTGAAGCTACATCTAGAAGGAAGAAGACTCTAGAAGGGAGAAGATTGAAGTTGTAAGGTGTTGCAGTTTGATAAGGATTTTATCCTCTATGTTGTTTCACATTTCCTATTTGTAATATGAGATTACCTTGAATCAACAAAGTTGAATGTGTTAAATTTCTATGTGAAGTATGTTGTGTGAGTTTACCCTCATCACAATCTAAGCCCAACTTGACTCCATATGCACACATTCCCAATGATCAATCTTGATTCTTGGTTCATCTATTCCTTTACTGGATCAAATCTATAGTATGTGTAATTGATCCAAGTTAGTTTCAAAAATCATAGAAATGACCCTTGAACTTCTAAAATTCAAATTTAAATAAGTTCTTATCAATTTCCTATACCTAGTGGCTATGTGCTAATTTAAGCAGGAAATATGTTAACTTGTATGATAGGGTGTTGTATTAAAGGATGAGCCCTAATTCATTTCAAATCATATAAGAGAATCCACAAGCTCTCATTCCTATCATAGAATATTAGTATTACATGAATAACTTACATTAGCATCCTAGGCATTTACTATATGTTTGTTTATTATTCTTAATCCTTTTCATCAAACCATTAAATTAACAATAAGGATTTGACTAAAGGAGACCATTCCTTGGCTAACAAACTCTTAAAATGTTTATTAACACCACCTTTTTAGATGTAGTTACCAAACATTAAGATGAATCAATTTTTGATGACAACTTCTACCCAAATCATTTCTATGCATAATGTTCAAATCATTATGTAAGATTAATATTTACAAATCACAATATGATCCACTTCATTTCTACACACATAGATTCAACCCTAACCAAATTATAAAACAACTTCATTGATATTTCATTGTGAATAAACAATTTTAATATGATTCAAAATTTGTAAAATAAAAATTATCTATTAACTATCTAAATCTAATATAAATACTCCCATTTTATAATTTTCAACAATATTATTGCACAAGTTAAAACATTTTCCAAATATCTTTGATGTATTATACCTAAAAAGCGTTTTTAATCTAATAAATGTTAGGTTATGTTTTTAATATTATCAAAGGAACTTTATATTAGGGAATCATTCGCACAATTTTTTCAATCTCTAAAATTTTAGTACACTTATACGTCTCCTTTCTGGCCTGCGACAAAACTCATGAACCCCTTCAAGATCGCCTCTAACGCAAAAAGGCTCTAATGCTATCTCCAACTCCGATGGATTAGGAGAAATATTTATCCCACATGTAGCAGTGGGAGATTAAAGGGATGCAAACGAGTATAAGTAATGAAGGAAGAACCATTACAAATCATACCTTTCTCGGCCTTTTGGCTAAGATCAAGTGTAGTATCTGTTCTTATCAGTTTAATATCTGATACGTGGTTCAATGAACCACACGATATTAAATTAATTTCTTCAGGGGGAAGACTCAAACGGTAGCTTGCTACCAGAGTCTTCGCGCGTCGCTTCTGTATTGCACTACAGCAGAAGCCTGGCGCACCCCACACCCCCAATTCAAATCATAAATCAATTACTGTTCTGGTAATGTTTGATATGGTTGTTTTGAGATTTCGTATCTGATTCCACAGAAATTATCTTGACTGAGTTAATTTGTGACCTACTAATTGGCCAAGGCACAAAAAAACGTTACAGGATGGACAGACAACGATCAGCAGTTTGTCGACATTGAGTGAAGAATGGTTCAGACATCATTTTGTTGTATCGACCATCCAACTCCATGCTTTGCTAGAGTTCAGATTCGATGTGTTGAAGTAATTGGAATATCGAGTGGGTAGAAGGATACAAAAGGGACACTTGTTCATATTAGGTAGCATACATTTTTTTTTTTGTGTTTGTTCTTTGCTGGACAACATTAGTCAGGGAAGCTTTCCCAACTATGTTATAGACTACACATTCTTCCTAAGGCCCTGACAATTTGTACTTTATGGTGGGTGATATTCCATCGTTGATGTTGGTGTCCATTGGCACTTGATGGTAGTTGTTTTGGGCAGTTGAAAAAACTATTCTTACAACAATTCAGTGGTAACCATTCAGACGGGGACCATTACTATGAGGGAAAACTGCCCATCTTCCTTGTTAGGCAAACATAGGAAGATTTAGGGTAGAAAGGAGGAGAGAAGATTTAAAGAGGACACGAAGTGTAGAGGGCTCTTGTGAAGCACATGAATAGAGTGGAGACAAAGGAGACTGGTAGAGTTGTACATCTATTTGATTTTTTATAGCTAAATATGTGGGGTAGATTGCATTCTACGTGCCCTATTTTATTACTTAGAATATCTTTTTGTTTATTTTATGCTTAGTAGTGGACAAAGAGCTATCTTACGAATCGATTTTTGATGTATCTCTAAGGCTATCAACCAAGCGATTTATGGGCAGCGAGGTATAAGGATTCTTACATGGAAAAGGATTCAGGAATATAACTTTTCTCTAGAGTTAGAGGAGGAATGGGGAATACCATCTGCCAAATGATGAGGTGAGCTTGGCACGTAAAAGTAAAGGTTGAAGAGGGGGCTAAGATCATAGGCACAAGAGTTAGGCTGGCATGCAAAATAGAGCTTGAAGAGGGGGCTAAAACCATAGGCACAAGAGCATTTAGGCAGGATGAAGGAGAGGCTTTCACACCATCTAAAGCTTGCTGATGCACCATACTTGCATCAAGATTATTTGAGAGAGCCAAGAGTGCATAAGATAGGATAAGAGCATCATGTGCCGACATAATTAGGATGATTGGAATAGTAGTTAACTTAGAAATTTAATTGTTCGACATAGACCAAAGAAATACAAGGAAAAAATCCATGAGCCAAAAGGCGGATGCCATTATAGCATAAAAAAGCCACACAACAAGAAATAATAAGGTAGAAAAGCTAGAAGAGCAAAGCCAAAAGTAGAAGAAAACTAAATGTAAAGTTAGTGCAAAGAAAGAAGGATAATACCAAGGTTCAAAAACCATTGAAGACAACAAAGAAGCTGCCAAGAAAGACTCCTAATAAAAAGGAAAAGTTACAAATTGAGAAAGGAAGTCCACCAATATGATACAGAGCATCTACAACCTTCAAGGGTATTCAAAACCCAAAATACAAAACTTGAGAAGATCTCATAAACTTTCAACAAAATTCACCCATTGAAACTTGAATTCATAAGGCTACCAAATCACCAAATCAATATTCCAAATTCTCATCAATCCTTAATACACCTTAAACATTATTATATTGACCTAATCAAAGCAAAAAAATTATTAGAAACCTTGAATCAATCAACTCATTCATCATGCACACCCAAGACACTCAAATCCTTGTAGTAGTCCATCATGCTCAAATTAGGCATAAATTTTATTGTGATGGAGATTCACCAAGATAAACATAGCTCAATGACCCATTTGGGCCTACTTTAATATAGTTCAATGGAAGGTATTGTTATTTTCAAAAATATATGAGAACAATTGACTGCTCGCAACCAAAAGAGCCTCAATTAGGCCTAAATTACAAACCAACTATCCTTAAAAAATTTTGCACTTCTAATTTTCTATTTTTCAGCCACTAATCAGGTCTAAGAACCACCAAATCAACCATCTCCTCAAGGAAAATCACTCACTAAAATAGTAAACCAGGAAACCCTTACCCAAAGCTTGAACTAGGCTTTCTTCAATGAGGGTTTGATAAAAAATTGTGTTCCAAATCTCCATAGACCTTTCCATAGCCTCAAACATATAAGAATAGGTCCACATTGAGAATAAACCATTTCCCATCCATCTTCAATGCTTCTTCAACATTTTCTACCTTGGAGCCATCAATTTCATGAAGGAAAACACAAAATTTTGATTTTTTGTGAGGGCAACAACTATAGCTCTGAACTTTCAATTCCCTGCATCTGCACACACAAAAACACACTCAACACAGTTTAAAACCCATCCCACCGATCTACTAAGCCTACATCAGTGGGATGGTAGATTAAATGCTCACTAGACTCTCAAACCCTTGAGTTTGTGGTTACAAAACAACTTATAGAAAGAAGTCTTCAATCACACTTTTTATTCAACAAGTTCTTCAAAAATCAACTTTATTTGAAGGATTACACTCTATACAATTGAAAACAACAAGATCTAAGCTTGGAGATGTTGTTTCAGATCAAACAAAGCTTGGAAAACACAAAGAAAACATTGCTACAACTGAACAGGGTACTTTTATTATAAATTTTGTTCAAGATTACAATCTACAATACTTGATCCGCCTTCACATGGCTCTTTTAAAGTGTTTACAACAATCTTCTTGGCTTCCCATCAGTTACAAACGTCCTACCAACTCCATGACTCTTCATCTTCTTCACTTTCTTGCAATTTTGCACTTTTACAATTTTTTGCAACTTTTGCATTTTTGCAAATTGACTTAATTGTACCTCCTAGAGACCTAATAGAGACTTGATTACATTTGAATGGGCCTACACATGGCCATTTACAATGCACTTCATGATAAAAATTCAAATTTTAAAATATTGCCTATTGGAGGCATACAATGCTCAAGGTGCTCCTGCACCAAACAGTCGGCCTAAAAGTTTCCAAGTCCCTTTGGAAATGTGTTGCATCAACCTTGATTCTTCATACCTGCATATCTTTATCAAATTTTCCTCTTTACACCTGCATACCTTTGTCTTGGACTGCTTCCTCTTTCTTTACTCTTGAATCTTTCACTTGCCTTTGTCTTGGTTCCAACTTTTGCCTTCTTCACTTTTCTTCACTTGTATTTTCTTTTCCTTTTTCCTTCTCTTTCTCTGCTCATCAGGTTCCCCAATCACTCTTCTCAATCAAAGGACACAGGACTGTCCTTTCAGAACACTTAACTTTCCTCTATTTTTTTCTCAACCAAACGACACAAGATTGTCCTTTCACATTACTTCTCTAAGAAATCTTTCCTCAACCTTCTCTGGACCTTCTTGTCTTCATCTTCTCATCTTATCCCATCAGTGGAGTACTCTCAAACTGACTAACATCTTCAAATGGCTTCAAACTTTTCAAGTGCTTCTCAAATAGGTATCCATCTCCCTCACTGCTTCACAAACTCACAACAATAAACTATCCATCTTACCCAACAGTAGATCCTGGAAGATGTGCACCTACCACCCTTTCTCTTAGTGGCCTCACTCTCTCTATGCACCTTCTCCCCAGCTTAATCCCTGTTGGAGGACAATGAACATAGACCTCAACCTTGTCTGTAATGAACACACTTCTCAGAACTAGATCCTTCCTGCAACTTTAAGATGGATCAAGCACTTGCAACCAACAACTCCACAACAACTTAACAAACACCAAATCAGCTAGCTCTGATACCAATTGATGCAAAGCATCTACAACCTTCAAGGGTATTCAAAACCCAAAACACAAAACTTGAGAAGATCTCATAGACTTTCAACAAAATTCACTCCATTAAAACTTGAATTCACAAGGCTACCAAACACCAAATCACCAAATCAGTATTCCAAATTCTCATCAATCCTTAATACACCTTAAACATTCTTATATTGACTGAATCAAAACAAAAAGCTTATTATAAAACTCTGAATCAATGAAACTCATTCATCATGCACACCCAAGACACTCAAATCCTTATAATAGTCCATCATGCTTAAATCGAGCATAACTTTTTATTGTGATGGAGATTCACCAAGATAAACATAGTTTCAATGACCCATTTGGGCCTACTTTAACATAATTCAGGGGAAGGTACTATTTTTTTGAAAAACATATGAGAACAATTGACTATCCACAACCCAAAGAGCCTTAATTAGGCCTAAATTACAAAGCAACTATCCTTAACTCTTGCTACACTTCTAATTTTTTGTTGGTCAGCCACTAATCAGGTCTAAAAACCACCAAATCAACCATATCCTCAAGGAAAATCACTCACTAAAACAATAAACCAAGAAACCCTTACCCAAAGCTTGAACTAGGGTTCCTTCAATGAGGGTTTGATGAAAATTTGTGTTCCAAACCTCCATAGACCTTGCCACAGCCTCAAACAACTAAGAATAGGTATGCACATGGAGAATAAACTATTTCCCATTTATCTTCAACGCTTCTTCAACATTTTCTACCTTAGAGCCATCAATTTCATGAAGGAAAACACAATTTTCTAATTTTTTATGAGGGAAAAAACTATAGCTCTGAAATTTTCACTTCCCTTGCATCTGCACACACACACACACACACACACACACACTCTATTTAACCCATCTCACCGATCTACTAAGCCTACATCGGTGGGATGGTAGATTAAATGCTCACTAGACTCTCAAACCCTTGAGTTTGTGGTTACAAAACAACTTATAGAAAAAAGTCTTCAATCACACTTTCTATTCAACAAGTTCTTCACAAATCAACTTTATTTGAGGGATTACCCTCTATACAACTGAAAACAACAAGATCTAAGCTTGGAGATGTTGTTCAAATCAAACAAAGCTTGAAAAAACACAACTACAACTAAACATGGTACTTTTATTATAAATCTTGTTCAAGATTACAATCTACAATACTTGATCTGCCTTCACATGGCTATTTTAAAAGTGTTTACAACAATCTTCTTGGCTGCCAATCAGTTACAAGTGTCCTACCAACTCCATGACTCTTCATCTTCCACTTACATTTTTGCAATTTTGCACTTTTACAATTTTTGCAACTTTTGTCATTTTTTTGCAAATTGACTTAATTGATCTCCTAGAGACCTAATAGAGACTTGATTACATTTGAATGGGCCTACACATGGCCATTTACAATGCACTTCATGATAAAAATTCAAATTTTAAAATATTGCCTATTGGAGGCATACAATGTTCAAGGTGCTCCTACACCACAATATAGAAAAAAGTGCATTAGAGCCAAATAAGTGTTAATAGAACTTTGATTGCAAGGATTAAACCTTTGAAATAACTTCCAAGACCTTTTTCAAATTGAAACTATTTAAGAAGGGTTCCAAATATCTCCTAAGTATTCATAATGAATAATTAAATGATTAATATCCTCTTTATTAGTCAAACGAAGGACACATGGCAATATAACCCTAGTTTTTGAAATGTTCCTAGGTGAGAATATGTTAATGACATACAAACCACATAAAGAATAGCTTTATTTCAAGCTTTAGATGTTTGTAACACATCAAGTAGGAGAAGGTAAAAAATATATCATTGCTAGACTTCACCAAGTTGTATTCCTAAGTGAGAATATGTGCATGGTCCACACAAACTACATAAAGAATAGCCTTAGCCAAGCTTTAGGTTTCCATAACCTACCCTAGGAGAAGGTAGAAAAATTATCATTGCTAGACTTTACCAAACTGTAGAAAATTATCATTGCATTCCCTATAGTTATTGTCATTCTAGATGTACCCCCTTTCACCATATAGGCCTCACTCCTTGCATATCATAAACTAAAAGACCCCTTTGTTGCCATTAGGTGTGAAGATTTGTAGCAATGTTGAGACACTTTTAAGCTACATCACCTTGGTTTTCATTACTAGTTATCCTTTTCCAAGATTTTGAAAGGAAACATTCATTCTCTTGCTTCTACCAATAATTTTTACCTTGATTGTCCAAAGATTTGTAAGGCCTTTAATTTCCCTTCTTGGAAAGAGGTTGATCCCATTGCCACAGGTCATTCCATAAATCTATTAAATGTAATTTTTGATAATCCAAAAAACTTATTTTTGGAACAAATCTCTAACTCCTTCCATATTTTCCCAAACAACCAAACCATTAGATAATTCCCACAAGGAGAGGAATGCCTCTTAAGTGTTTTCCCTAAATCTATTTATCCTTTAAAGTATTTGGAGTATCATGTGAAGAGCCAAATAAACTTAGGCATAAGACCCTTGTAAAAAATACATAACTCCAATCTCATAGCAATAAGATCCCAAACCTTATATCCCATACCATTAATGGAATTTTTTGTTTATCCAATATTCCTTTCCAAAGTAATTTCTGCATAATTATATTATAGATATTGATAACTCTTTTGGGAGTTGATAAGAAAACCAATATATTGGAATAGTTTGGAAAATTGACTTTCAGAAAACATGAGTGCAGAATCACGATAGACCAAACAATGAAAATAATATTAACTAGCAATTGCACCTTGGTGTGCAATGGGTACGCCAAAGAGGTGTGGAAGGTGAATTAGGAAAAATAAAATGGAGTATTGGTTGCATAAATGTGCAGTATATGAAGTCAATTGGTAGGTCATTTAGGAAATGATGTTGTTTGTGGAAGAAAGGTCTCAATGGAGAAGTGATAGCTTCAACTATGCATCCACTTTGAAGGATCCAAGGATGACTAAAACAAAACCTCTGAATCAAGAAGAGAAGCGGGCTCCATTACCAATAGGCTCATGTTATGTTTTGTTATAGGGAGATAGAGAGGAAGAAATAGGGATAAAAAGAGGGATAGGTGATAGAGATAGAGATAAAGATAGAGCTAGAGATGGAGATGGATATGGAGGAGAGAGATATGGAGAGAAGGAGAGGGAGAGATAAAGATAGAGAGGAGAGATGGATAGATAGAGACAAAAGAGATAGATATATATAGAAAGAGAGGTAGAGAATTAGAGAGGGAGAGAGAAATATAAAGATAGAGATAGGAAGTAATATAGATAGATAAATACTGAAAGAAGTAATAGAGAAAGAGGTATAGATAGAGAGGGGGAAAGATAGAGATAGAGATAAGGAGGGAGAAACGTGGAGTGTGTGTGTGTGTAAGTGAGAGAGAGAGAGATATGGAGATAGAGAGAGAAAGAGAGATATATATAAAAATAGATAGAGAGGGAGGGAGAGAAGTAGAGAGAGAAGAGAGAAGAGAAGTAGAGAGATATCGAAAGAGGGAGTGATAGGAGAGAGAGGGGGAGAGATAGGGATAGAAAGGGGAGATAAAGAGATATCTATATAACTTGGGAAAGATAGAGGGGGTGAGAGATAAATATATGTATATATAGAGAGAGAGATGGGAGGAGAGAGGAAGAGGAAGAGGGAGAGGGAGAAATAGAGAGATTGCAAATTCACAATGAATGACAACATGATGTGAAACTTCTCACTAATTTTTTAATCAAATTTATATGAGACCATTCAATGGCTGACATATTTTAAATAAGAAAATATTTTGTATCATTTTCAAAATATGTATACTTCATACATAATAATTTAGGCATTAATACTTGAAGGTAAAATATTTTAAAATTTATTAAGTTTAGAGAGCAAAGTATGAATATTTATTATAAAATTAAAAGGAAATTTTTTATTTTATTTTATATTATTCATTGTGAATTGGGGGGTGGGTTATTAGTCCTTTCCTATATAGGGAGACACTTATGTTTTTGCCTCATTATTAACAAATCTTTACTCCTCAAAAACTGCACCAACAAAGAAATAAACCACTTTTCCTATTGCCTTCAACATTTTGATTTTCAAAATGGAATTTTTGCTTGTTTCTCTCTTTTTTATTTGCCCCTCATATTTTTGGAATGGGTTTCTTGATTTTTCAATTAAAAGGGGACAAAAGTATTTTGGCAAATGAGCAACAAGTGGGGGAAAAAAATTAGGCATTCCCTAATGCAATTAAAGAAAAAAGTTATAGTAGGTAAAGAGGAGCTTTTAAGATAGAGTCAAATATTTGGGTGTTGTAGAATGTTCAAGATGGTTTGGGACATCTCGAAGAAGGCTTTGGTCAATAAGAAAAATGGAGGAAAAAGTAGTTTTTATAACCTTTGTATGAAACCGTTAGGTTTAGATAGGCATCAATTTCTAATTGGTGGGGTAGTAGTGATGGTATTTTATAAAAGTAGAGATAGTTTTGTCAATGTTGGCTTTGTATGCAATGCAAATGTTTTGTGAAAAATAAGTGATGGTTTTGTAATTAACTTGCGATAACAATTAATGGTTTTATTTAAGTGATAGTTCAAAGAGCTCATGGTGTTCTAATCTCTTCAATCATTCAACTTTCTTCAACTATTACTTGATTTTTTTTTAGTATCAAACATAAATTCATTATTGAATATTAAAATAAAATAATAAATTAATATACAGTTTAAAATTAGATATAAAATTGAGTGAATTCGTAATTCATAAGAGTGGAGTGTTAAAAGAGTTTGTAAAAGATCCTATGAACCAAATAAACTAGTTCTAAGATAATCGTATTGCCCAAATGGTTCGAGAGTGGAGATGTGGTTGGAGAGTGCTGAGAAATAATTTCTTCAAGTTGAACTTACGAGTCAGCTATTCCCCAAAAAACATAAAATAAAATCATTGATTTACAATCATGATAAACAATAGTAGCAAACAAGAGGGACTAATGATCCACGAGTCAAGTTGTCACCAAATTAAGTATTTAACAAAACCCTAAACGACATAGATTGTTGAAAGAAATATTGTCATTGTATATATATATTTTTATAATTCACCACCCTTATGCTAGTTCAATCTTATCAACTCATCACTATGATGTCCATTTTCAATTTTCTATTGTCCATTCAAGTACATTATTATTACAATAGGAATCACAAGTATTAATATCCTAATTTATCTCACTCAAATCATCACTTGTGTGACTATTAAACATTTGAAGCATGTGAGCATGGGATATGCCTCACCAAACAACTTTTGAAATTAAGAAACTAATTGTCATTTCATTTTTCAATAAGCTCTTTCAAACAATTTTCTAGAGAAAAGGGAGAAAGAGTCTAACTAAAAATGAAAATTGTTTTCATTTATGAGAGTGCTATGCAAAACACGGCCTTTCTAATTGCACCCTATTATGAGTATATGACTTAATAGTCAATGGAAATCAAAAGACATAACTACAACAATGAAGATGGGAAAGAATATTTATATGATGAAAGATGTAGACAAGGTCAAAAGTTGCACAAATGGATCAAGTAGTCCCACACATGAATAAGACTATAAATGCAAATAGAAGAGCAGAGGAAAAAATTGTGAGACAAAAACCTTATATTGCTTGAGGACACGACCCTCCAATTCCACATTACATTTCCTTAGCCAATGGAACAATCTTCTCTAACATGAATGGGAATAGGTTTCAAATGATGTGGAATATGAACCAATGGCGCAAAATTTGCTGACATGGAGAAGCTTTTCACGGGATACATAGAAACTGGTCTTCAAAGTTTATGTCCAAGAGTCTTACGGATGGCCCATTCCTAATATGAAAAAAATTGTATAAAAAAATCGCCCTACCTTCCTTTATTATCATATTCTTCTCTGTTATCACTATACTTTGGTTATATTAAAAAAAATTATCATGATGAAATGTAACCGGTGAGACTGATGTTTAAGATATGTTATCAAGGTAACTTTATTAATGCTAGTATGTGATGTCAAACCGGTCAGTAAAATCAAAGAAACTAAGATATGATTTGCAGTTTGTTTGTTTACTTAAGGGGGGATCTTAACAAGTATGTTAGAGTGATAACCACATATTGTAGGTGAGTGTAATTGTCTTACAATGTGTGAGCGTTTAAAAGAAATACATTGAAGATTTCTGCGATTTGTGGTATTGCTCGTGTGATTAGTGAATAATCAAACTTGACGAAACTTGGTAAATAGGCATGGCCTTAATTCTTTTAATAGATTTCTTCGGCAATCGTTGGATTGAATTCAAGCATGATCTTGGAAAAATATATGGACCATCTGAGAATGATGACAAGACAAAATAGTGGGTAGGTGGCATTTTACAAAGCAGTTCACGTGCCTTTCCTCTGCTACCACATTTTGCATGAGCAATCTAGTATCTCTAAAAAGTAGAACCCCAATATTTTTGGATTTATATTTTATTTATTGTGAATAGATTGAAGCACCCGCTGTGGATAGATTATCTCTGCCAATTTTTTCTCATCGCCATTGATTGAGGTAAGTCGCTTGGCATGGTTTGAACGATCTTTTTTTTATATGAATCTGTAAATAACCAGATAATTTCTAGTTGTGTTTTATTTCATTTTAAAACGATTCTATTGTTGTGTGCTAAATCAAGGATGCTCAAGCATTGATTTTTTTTATAGCATCAACATTAGCGAATATCCATTCAATAATAGTGGGTTAAGCGTTCTGCTTTGTCAGGGTTATGTAATGTTTTTCCTGCAAAGTCGCCCAATTTTCCTCATCGGCATTGTTGACTGCATCGGACAATTTGGGAATGCACATGCTTTACCTTCTAAAATTCGAAGCATCGGCACAAAAATATCACTCAGTTAGCAGAAATTGACTTACAAGTTCCTATTTGTGAAAATCCAATCAATATTTTTGACCTTTTTGTGTAGGCTTTTGGAGTTTTGGCTAGTTGATAGGATGTCTTGCCTATTGAAAATTTGCTAGTGGGGAGTATACATCGCAATTATGACCTGTTACTCAAGCACAGGTTGCATTTTTTTGGTAAAGTACAATTTGCAGTACATCACTTCTTGTTAGGAATTTATGGAGTGAATGAAGAACTTTGGCAGAGTGGGCAATGAGAATATTTCAGTTCCAGATGTAGATGAATTTTATAATTTTAGGACTTTTTAGGGAAGTTGTTGAGCAATTTACGGTGTTTCTATTTTCTTTAGTTATGAACTTGTTTTGGCACCTCTGGTAGTGCTTGTGACTTTCTTATTGATAAATTGAAGATTTTCCTTTTACATGTCAACTTGATATTCTTTTTTTCGTCAAATTCACAAGAGGACTCGTTGGTACGCTGTCGTTGCACTTCACAAACTTCATGATACAGGAGCATTCACTAGTGTGAGGTGAAAAAATTATCCTTGTTGAGGATATACAGGTGCTGGCTCTTCTTCGACATTTTTCCTTTCCTAATAAAAAATCTCAGGCTCTGTCTGGACCTTAAAAAATAACAACATTCACTGCTACATTGATTGCATTTTTTACAGGCTGTTGTTTTACATATACTAATTCCCACACCTGCCCTTGCAGGTACGATAAAGGTATGATGAACGCAGCCCAAACCAAATATGAATAAAGTTTTAAATCTCCGTACAATATTTGCCGTAAAATGCAACTTACATTTTGATATAATCAAGGTCGTGCAATTTGCCGTAAATAGGGGGAAAAGACCACCGGGAAAATGGCGTCCATGATCACTTCAATCGTTGGCACGGTCTATTGAAGATAACAGGCCGTTGATTTAACACTTGAGGTTGGTAATGTTCATATTGGATACGCCTTCGCGTAAAAGAAAGTATTTTTACTAGGTCAAAATCAAAAAATGAATATTTGAATTTTAGAATACATGTGCTAGTAATATCTATTGTTACGTCTCTTTTCTGGCTTGCGATAAAACTCGCGAACCCCTTCAATATCGCCTCTAACGCAAAAAGGCTCTAATGCTATCTCCATCTCCGATGGACTATGCAGATATATTTATCCCACATGTAGCAGTGGCAGACTGAAGGGATGCAAACAGAGTATAAATAATGAAGGAAGAACCATTGCAAATCATACTTGCTACCAGAGTCTTCGCGCGTCGCTTCTGTATTGCACTACAGCAGAAGCCTGGCGCACCCCACACCCCCAATGCTAAGTATAAATCGATTACTGTTTTGCTGCTTATAAAATGGTTGTTTTAAGTTTTAGTATCTAATTTCACAGAAGTTCTCTTGATTGAGTAAACGTGTAACTTACTGATTGACGAAGTAACAAAAGAATGTTAAGAGGACGAACAGACAACGATAAGTAGTTTGTGACATTGAGTGAATGGTTCAGACGTCATTTTGTTGTATCGACCATTGAACTCATGCTTCGCTAGAGTTCAGAATCGACGTGTAGTAGTAATTGGAAGGTTGAGTGGGTAGAAGAATACAAAAGGGAAAAATTTGTTCATATTAGGTTGCGAAAGTTGTTTATTTTGTTGGGTGACTGATACATTTTTTTGTGTTTGTTCTTTCCTGGACAATGCTAGTTAATTACACATTCTTCTTAAGGCCTGGACAATGCTAGTTAATTACACATTCTTCTTAAGGCCTGGACAATGCTAGTTAATTACACATTCTTCTTAAGGCCCTGGCAATCTGTATTTTATGGTGGGTGATATTCCATCGTTCATGTTGGTGTCCACTGAGACTTGGATGTTAGTTGTTTTGGGCACTTGAAAAAACTATTCTTACAAGAATTCAGTGGTAACCATTCAGATGGGGTCATTACGAGGAGGGAAAACTGTCCATCTTCCTTGTTGGGCAAAGGAAGGAAGTTTTAGGGTAGAAAGGAGGAGAGAAGAGAAGGTAGGTTGGTTTGGGAAAGATACCCTTGTGATTGTTTTAAAGAGGACACGAAGTGTATAGAGTGAAGATAAATGAGATCAGTAGAGTTGTTCATCTTTTTAATTTTTTATAGTTATATATGTGGGGCTGATTGCATTCTATGTGCCCTATTTTGTTACTTAAAATTCCTTTTTGTTAATTTGTTTATTTTATGCTGAGTAGTGGACAGAGAGCTATCTTAGGAATCGATTAATGTTATCAACCAAGCAATTTATGGGCAGGGAGGTATAAGGATTCTTACATGGAAAAGGATTCAGGAATATAACTTTTCATTTACCTTTCAAAGTAGAGTGAGGAGGAATGGGGAATACCATCTCGCAAATGATGAAGTGAAGAGGGCTGCTCATAAATCCTTGTAACCCTAGGCTGCCATGTAAAATAAAGGTTGAAGAGGGGGCTAAGATCATAGGCATGAAGTGAAGAGGGCTGCTCTTAAATCCTTGTAACCCTAGGCTGCCATGTAAAATAAAGGTTGAAGAGGGGGCTAAGATCATAGGCACAAGAGCTAGGCTGCCATGTAAAATAGAGCTTGAAGAGGAGGCTAAGACCATAGGCACAAGAGCATTTAGGTAGGATGAAGGAGAGGGTTTCACACCATCTAAAGCTTGTTAATGCACCATACTTGCATGAAGATTATTTGAGAGAGCCAAGAGTGTAGAAGATAGGAAAAGAGCACCATGTGCCAACATAACTAGGATGATTGGAATATTAGTTAACATAGAAATTTACTTGTTCGACATAGACCAAAGAAATACAAAGAAAAAATCCATGAGCCCAAAGGTGGATGCCATTATAGCATAGAAAAGCCACACAACAAGAAATAATAAGGTAGAAAAGCTAGACGAGCAAAGCCAAAAGTAGAAGAAAACTAAATGTAAAGTTAGTGCAAAGAAATAAGGATAATACCAAGGTGCAAAAACTGTTAAAGACAACAAGAAGCTATCAGGAAAGACTCTTAATAAAAAGGGAAAGTCACAAATCAAGAAAGAAAGTCCACCAACATAGAAAAAAGTGAATTAGAGTCAAGTAAGTGTCGATAGACCGTTGATTGCAAGGACTCCACCTTTGAAATAACTTCCAAGAGCTTTTTCAAATTGAAACTATTTAAGAAGTGGTTCCAAATATCTCTTGAATGTTTGTAATGTAAAATTAAATGATTAATATCATATGCATTAACCAAACAAAGGACACATCTACTAGGCTTCTTTGAAGCCTAATTTTTGAAATGTTCCTAGATGAGAATATGTAAATGACATACAAACCACATAAAGAATAGCCTTAGGCCAAGCTTTAGATGTCCATAATGCATTTTAGGAGAAGATCACAAAATTATCATTGCTAGACTTCACCAAATTGTATTCTTAGGTGAGAATACATGTGCATGACACACAAACTATATTAAGAATAGTCTTAGGCCAAGCTTTAGATGTCCATGTTACCTACCCTAGGAGAAGGTACAAAAATTATCATTGATAGACTTTACCGAGTTGTAGAAAATTATCATAGCATTCCTTATAGTTATTGTCACTCTAGATACACTCCCAATCATACTTGTTTTAAAGTTCACAAATTTTGTTAGGATTAGGCTCTTTCATTAAACTAGTTGATTTTTTCAAGTGTTTTTTAAAGAAATCAGGCATGAGCTCTAGTTATATTCGCTGGAATTCATACAATGAAGCTTAGATTTCAAATTATATTTATTTTTTATTAAATGATTTATGTGAAAATCAATGAAATACATGCATACATATACATATACACACACACACACACATATATACATTTATTATAAGTATATATATGTACATAAATATGTATGTATATATAAGTGTGTATGTATATGTGTATGCATATATATATATATACACACACACATATATACATTTATTATAAGTATATATATGTACATAAATATGTATGTATATATAAGTGTGTATGTATATGTGTATGCATATATATATATATATATATATACATACACACACATATGTACCTGTATGTATGTTTCAATGAATAAGTATTTATTACTTTTAAAAAATTAGAAAGAAAACACATTTTTAAAGTTTGATTGGGGTTTAAATCCAAAATAAAAGTTGAGAAAAGTCTAATTCTAGGACCAAGCCCAAACATCAAGAAAAAAAAGGTTATTTAGTGTTAAGAGCACCACCATCAAGAGGGTGATCATGCTCAT